>OX243814.1:34625451-34657951 GCA_945859605.1 Lumbricus rubellus
GAATATCAACTGCAAGATGCAAGAAGTGCAAGTCCCAAGCCGGGATAAAGAAGGAGGGCAGCACTAATAATCTTTTATATGAAGCAGTGTACACATGCACATGCACACATTCGTGCACACATAAATGCACACACATACACGAGTACATACAAACATACATGTACAATGGTACATACAATACATACATAAATACATAATTATTGGCATAGCCAATTGACTACTATAATACAACCCTAACCCTAACCCTAACCCATATGCATGTATATTGCATGCACACCAGTATTCTTTCATGCTGGCATAAATATGCAATGTTATGCATGCATATGCACAGATGCGCATACAAATACATGTACCATATACCTTTTGTTTAACTCGCCTCAAGGAATTTTCTTCTTAGGAATAGGATTTGGCAAAGACATGCATCGTCTCTGCACCTAAGTCTTCACTTACAAGAAGAGTCGACGGTGTGGTGGACTCCAAAGGAAGGCAGCATTAATGCAGGTGTGGTAGACTCCAAAGGAAGGCAGCATTAATGCAGGTGTGGTAGACTCCAAAGGAAGGCAGCATTAATGTATGTACGAAATGTGAGTACGTGTATTTCAGGAAGTCAATAATACAGTAGATAATTAGGACGACGGATAGAGGCAACTAACGAAGACATGCGACAATAATTAATAAGATGTGTTGCAAACATTGGGAGAAGGAATGAGTCGGATCGTAATACGGTCATGTAATATCATGGAGGATGCATCACTGTTGCAATTAAGTCGAACCAGAGGGAATGATGAGATGAGTGAGAAAAACAATAAACAATTGCAACAACGGACGTCAATTCCAATAAGCCACGGGCGGCTGGAAAAACAGAACAGCGCCATGCAGGCAGTCAAAGCAGGATCAGTGTTTATCACTGTTTGTCTGTCTGTCTGTCTCTGTCTCTGTCTGTCTCTATCTTCGTATGTCTCTGTCTTCGTATGTCTATGAATGTCCCTGTCTGTCTCTGTCTGTCTGTCTCTGTATTCCGTCTGTATATCTCTCTGTCTCTGCTCTCTGTCTGTCGCTCTCTCTCTCTCTCTCTCTCTCTCTCTCTCTCTGTCTCTGCTCTCTGTCTGTCGCTCTCTCTCTCTCTCTCTCTCTCTCTCTCTCTCTCTCTCTCTCTCTCTCTGTCTCTCTCTGTCTCTCTCTGTCTACTCTCTATCTCTGTTTCTGTCTCTGTTTCTGTCTCTGTTTCTATCTCATTCTATCTGTCTCTTTGACTGTCTCTGTCTCTCTGTCTCTGTCTCATTCGATCTGTCTCTTTGACTGTCTCTGTCTCTGTCTGTCTTTGTCTCATTCAATCTGTCTCTTTGACTGTCTCTGTCTCTGTCTGTCTCTGTCTCATTCGATCTGTCTCTTTGACTGTCTCTGTCTTTCTGTCTCTGTCTCATTCGATCTGTCTCTTTGACTGTCTCTGTCTCTCTGTATTTGTCTCATTCGATCTGTCTCTTCGACTTTGTCTCTTTCCGCTGCGTGCATATACAGTAGACTGCATAGAGGTCTATATTTTAAGACATAATATATTCGCTTACTATGATTAATCTGCTGCTCGTCGATACAAATAAATGTTTATATAGACCAGACACTAACGAGTGGAATACTTGGAGAAACCACAGCAATAAAAACAATAACAATAATAATAATAGCAAAAAAACAACAGCAACAACTACTACTATTACTGGAATGAAATATATTAGTGACGTTATTGACTAGTGGAATAGTCCTAAATACACGCAATTTTAGCAGACGCATTGGAGCATTTGTATGTCTATGAAATTCATGAGTAATTTAAGTACTGCAATATAAAAATGTATTAGTTGTCAGCAACAGTCCAAGTCGACCAAGTCGATCGAGTCGATCGTCGGCCGAGCCAAGTCGATCGTAGGCTCGTAGCACACGACTCGACTCGAACGACTGCGGTGTATACATGTGGGGCGCGGTGATGTAGTGGTGGCGTCGTTGCCTTGGAGCCGGAAGGTTCGAGGTTCGAATCCACATCGCCGCGTAAGGACCTTGGGCAAGTCCTTCACTCACAATTGCTCAGCGATACGGCGTGAAACTTCGATGCAGTGTCCGCTCTGCATTCGGGAGCGCCTCTGAGTAGAAAGAGCTTGAAGGGGCGCTATAACAAGTGCACATACATACAATTATACATAAACACGCATTACGTACGTACATATACACAAACAATCGTGTTCAATAATATTTCAGAATTACAATAATATTGTATCAGTTCATCATGCTTAGTCCCTTCTAAACGCCTAAGTCGTTTGGCAACACCCATAAACTTTCGCCTTTGCTTGTTTCGTTTGTGGGGAAACGGCGCGCCATACATATCTCACGGTTGCAGCAGCCATTCGCTCTACGGGAAGCCATTATCGTCGCTGTCTTTTGTCCTGTCTTGTTCCAATGGTCGGAGAAAAAACACGAACAAACGGAACGATCAGGTTAATTTATGGGTGGCTGAAAAAAGGGACAGAAACGATGAGGATATAATAAATCACTAATGAATTTGAAACGGTATCAACTCATCTAACCTGATAGGCTATTTAGTGTCAATTCGTCTTTTTTCCAGTTGAAAAATAATTAGGCTTATTCGTCTCGACAAAATATCTGCCTTATCACGTTATTACACGTGATGTATAAAATACAAATGGTAATGATGATGATGATGATGATGACGATGACAATGATAATGATGATGATGATGATGAGGACGACGACGACGACGATGGGGGTGTTGGTGGCGATGGTGGTGATGATGGTGATGACGGAGGCAATGGTGATGACAATGATGACAGTGCTGATGACAATGATATCATCGACGATAATGATATTGATTATAATGATAATATTGATAGTGAGATTTAGTGATAATAACAAGAAGATCATTGGTAATGCCACTTTACGTTGAGAATGACTGAACGAATGAGTGCACGCCATGATGAATGAGTGAATAGATGAATGGATGAATGAATCAATGGACGGGTGAATAGATGAATGGATGGATGAATGGATGGTTGAATGGATGGATGAATAAATGAATCGATAGATGAATGAATGAATGAATGAATGAATGAAAGGTTGTATGAATGAATGGATGAATGAATGGATGGATGAGTAGATGAATTAATGGATAGATAAATAAATGGATGAATGGATGGACGAATGAATGGATGAATGAATGGATGAATGGTGAGATGATTGAATGGATGAACGGATGCTAAGTCGCGATCACTGTATCCTGTCGTCAACATTCCATTTCGTTCTGCTTGCATTTAATAATGAAGACAAATGTCTTTGTTCTCTGCTGCAGTAGCATCTTCAATTATCTAACAGCTGCTGCTGCTGCTGATGCTGCTGATGCTGCTGATGCTGCTGATGCTGCTGATGCTGCAAGCGAGATGCGACGCATACCTTTTGTTTAACTCGCCTCAAGGAAATTTCTTCTTAGGAATAGGATTTGGCAAAGACATGCATCGTCTCTGCACCTAAGTCTTCAGTCTTACAAGAAGAGTCGACTGTGTGGTGGACTCCAAAGGAAGGCAGCATTAATGCAGGTGTGGTGGACTCCAAAGGAAGGCAGCATTAATGCAGGTGTGGTGGACTCCAAAGGAAGGCAGCATTAATGCAGGTGTGGTGGACTTCAAAGGAAGGCAGCATTAACGCAGGTGTGGTGGACTCAAAAGGAAGGCAGCATTAACGCAGGTGTGGTGGAATGTCAAAGGAAGGCAGCATTAACGCAGGTGTGGTGGACTCAAAAGGAAGTCAGCATTAATGCAGGTGTGGTAGACTCCAAAGGAAGGCAGCATTAATGCAGGTGTAGTGGAATCCAAAGGAAGGCGGCATTAATGCAGGTGTGGTGGACTCCAAAGGAAGGCAGCATTAATGCAGGTGTAGTGGAATCCAAAGGAAGGCAGCATTAATGCAGGTGTGGTGGACTCCAAAGGAAGGCAGCATTAATGCTGGACACTTCCGGTGACCGTGAGTTACACAGATTGTCTGGTGTGGAAAGGGCGAGGAAGGATCCTTCGACAGGACTATGGAAGAGAAGTGAGTGGATAGATGGGTGGCTGGTTGGGTGTTCGGTTGGGTGTTCGTTTGGCTGTTCGTTTGGGTGTTCGGTTGGGTGTACGGTTGGGTGGGTGGGTGAATGGATGGGTGTGCGATTGGATTGGATGGTAGATGGATGGGTGCATGGGGAATAGATAATTTAAGTGGATTGGCGAGTAGAAGATGGAGATCACGCTGGGAGCGCCTCTGAGTAGGCTCTCCTTTAAGGGGCGCTATGTAAAATGTTCGGAATGTATTTTGCTGAGAGATGTGTTTGTGTTATTTCATCGAAATATTGTAAGACGGCAGAAGTTGAGCTGAATGATTAATTCGAGCGCAACCATCCGTGACTTTCCAACCAATGATCAGTGATGCGTCTAAGATAATAGTTGAAATGGTCAGCTGCCGTACCAGCAGCAGCAGCAACTCCAGGGAATTGTCATAGATTTCCTTCTCCTTAATTCCATCTCCTTTCTTCATGTCCCGTAGTTTCCTTTCATCCTTAATCCCTTCTTACACTTCATTGATGCAAACATACATTGATCTATTTACTTGTTTATTTGTTATACAAGAGCACTTGTTAATTATAGCACCCATTCAAGAGTTGTGCTCAGAAGCGCTCCCACTACAGCGCGGACACTGCATCGGAGTTTCACGCCGAAGTTCCTGAGCAATTGCGAGTGAAGCACTTGCTCAGGGTCCCTACGCAGTGGCTTGAGGTGGATTCGAACCCGCAACCCTCCGGCTGCAAGGCGACGAACATACCCACTGCACCACCTCTCCCAACAAATTTAGTTATATTTTATTGATATCATGATGATTGATTGGTAAATTGATTGCTGCTGAGTACAGCCTGTTATAGACAGCCACATGACTTCCATATATATTATATATATATATATATATGTGTGTGTGTGTGTGTGTGTGTGTGTGTGTGTGTGTGTGGAGGTCCAAGTTTATTAGATTAGTTTATTCATCTTGCATTCAGCTTGATTTCTGATTCATCTCATATCATACGATGTGTTGCAATTTATATAGCGCCATCTTAATGGAGCACTCAACTTCAGTCTGTTCTGGTCTAAGTGAAACGGAAAGAAGTCTGACATCAGTCAGCAATGAGTAGCATATATATATGTATAATTATATATAATTATATATACATGTATTGTATATGCATATATATATACATGTATTGTATATGTATATATATATACATTATACATGTATTGTATATGTATGTATATATATATACATACATACATGTATTGTATATGTATATATATATATACATAGATTCATTCATTCATTCATTCATGTATTGTATATGTATATATATATATACATAGTATACATGTATTGTACAGGGTGAGCCAAAAAAAAGTAATCCCCTACGGTTTTTAGCCCATATCTTGACCAAAAATATTAATTTTTAAATGAAACTTTACAGTCTTAAAGGCAATTCATATTTACGTACAATGGTTCAAATTTCATCAAAATATTTCAAACGGAACAAAAGTTACATCACTTTAAGTGAGGCCACCCACCGTTTTTTGACGATTGAAAAACCAAACGCAACAGAAACTAGGTTTTTTCCCATTATCTTGGCCAAAAGTAAGAATTTAGTTATGAAATTTTACAGACGTAAGGACAATTCATATTTACACATGATGGCCAGATTTTATTAAAATATTTTGAGCAGAACAAAAGTTATACCACTTTTAGTGAGGCCACCCCCCGATTTTTGAGATTCATTGACGTAACGCAGCGAAAAGTAACAAAACGTGATTTTATTAAGTCTCATCTCAAATAACTGTTGTCAAATGAACTTGGTAGTGCTTCACAACTTGTGTTCAATGTGCCCACCACCAGTGACAAAACTTCTTTCGAGTCTCTTTGCAAAGTTCTTGATGGGCCTGTTGATTATTCTGACAGATTCCTTATTTACCAATTTTATTGTCATCTTTCTAAGTGACTTCTCAGTGACGGGCAGCTATGCTGGTACCCTGTTTCTTTTTTAAATAGTGATATTAATGATTATCTGGCAATATCGAGGCTATCTGATAAAAAATTGTTTGAGATGAGACTTAATAATTTCATGTTTTTGCTACTTTTTGCTGCGTTCCGTCTTTGAAACGTCAAAAAATGGGGGGTGGCCTCACTAAAAGTGGTATAACGTTTGTTGTGCTCGAAATATTTTGCTGAAATCTGGTCATTATGTGTAGATATGAATTGTCTTTAAGCCTGTAAAATTTCATTTCAATATTCTTACTTTTGACCAAGATATTGGCCAGAATAATTGAATTGTTTTTTTGTTACTTTTTGTTACTTTTTGTTGCGTCGCGTTTTTGAAGCGTCAAAAAACGGTGGGTGGCCTCACTTAAAGTGATGTAACTTTTGTTCTGTTTGGAATATTTTGTTGAAATTTGAACCATTGTACGTAAATATGAATTGCCTTTAAGACTGTAAAGTTTCATTTAAAAATTCGTATGTTTGGCCAGGATATGGGCTGAAAACGGTAGGGGATTACTTTTTTTTGGCTCACCCTGTATATGACTTGTATATTATGCTGTTGAAATCACACGATTTAGGGCGCATTAGCAGAATATGGGAGAAAGAAACAGAAGCTTTTTGCTTTGACTTATGTGGAGCGCGGTGTTGTAGTGGGTGTGTCCGTCGCCATGGAGCCGGAGGGTTTCATTTTTTAATATTTTTTTTCATTTCATTTTATTGACTTGCAATGTCACAACATGCAGGTTTGAATCCACCTAAAGCCGCCTCGTAGGGACCTTGAGTAGGTCCTTCACTCGTAATTGCTCGTGCGCTTCGGCGTGAGACTCTCATGCGGTGTCCGCGCTGTAGTCGGGAGCGCCTCTGAGTAGATAGCTTGAAAGGGAGCCATGGAAATGGACAAATTAAAAAAATAAACAAATAAATAAATAAATAAATAGCCTTCCTTCCATTACCATTGACTTAGATTAGCCCGAGAAATATTTCAGTGGCCCAAGTCAAACAAATGAACCTGTATTCAGTATAGTTCAGACCTCCAAGAGGCTCTTAGGACATAGCGCAACACAAATGTGCTGCTGCATTACATTACATTACATTACATTAAATTACATTACATTACATTAAATTACATACCAGGAGTCTTGCATGGTAGTTCTACACAAAATGTGCAGTTCAAAACGTATTTTGTGCGGTTGTATAAGCACTTCTGCATCTAATCGTTTGTTACTAAATCCCTCTAAAACTCAGTTTATCTGGTTTGGTACTCGCAGGCAATTGGCATCCATTGACCTGCACTTAATAACAGCAACTTTCCCTGATATATCTTTCTCTCTCACAGTCCGCGACCTTGGAATTACTCTGGATCAAGAGCTCAATTTCTCTAAGCATATCAATTTGGTCACTCGCAGTTGCTACTACCAGCTTCGGCAACTCCGAGTTGTCTCAAGATCTCTCTCTCATAGTGCTACTCTGACACTTGTCCATGCCTTTGTCACCAGTAGAATTGATCACTGCAGTTCGGTACTCATGGGTCTGCCACTTGGACTAATTGGGCGCCTTGAACGAGTTCTTCGTTCGGCTGCTCGCCTCATTGGCCGCATTCCTAAATATGCCCCCGTCTCTGCTTATATGCGTGATGTTCTTCACTGGCTCCCTGTTTCACAGCGCATCTACTACCGAGTTGCTGCACTTGTCTGGCGTTGCCTTACTGATTGTGCTCCATCATACCTGTCTATTCTTTGTCGACCTGTCTCTGACCTTGCAGCCCGTCGAGCTCTTCGCTCTACGACAATGGGGGAGCTTTTGGTTCCTCGAGCTCGCACTTCTACAAGACAGCGCCGAGCCTTTTCTTCTGTGGGTCCCGCTATCTGGAATGGCCTCCCACTAAACTTGCGACTTATGCCTAGACTAAATTCACCTGCTTTTTATAAGTCGCTCAAAACCTATTATTTTAGCTGTGGCTGGACTGGGAGCGCCTCTGAGTAGTTTCTTGAAGAAGCGCTCTATAAATTCACGAAATGAATGAATGAATGAATTAAAATCAGTAAAAGGTCATTGCCATCTGATTCTGCAGAGTAATTTGTAATGGAGGATGGGAGGAAAAGAAGAGGTTGTGCAGTTATAAAAATTCCTTTAAAAAGCCCTCGAGTTTTTGATGACATCCTATCAAAGGAGCGAGAAATGAAAATAGTGAAAATTAATATTGTTTTGTGTAATATCATGACCATTTTTAAAGCGTTTCTCTCAGCAAAATTTTTTTCAGAAGCGCTCAATTGTTTTTAATTAAGCCACATAATTTCGTGGTTGGGCGGTTTTGGAGGGTCAATGCCATCAATGGTTGGGAAGGTGGGTTATTAAAGTAATTTTTTAAATAAAGCGAACGTTTAATTAAGCGCATATTAGTTCTAGTTCTAGGAGCGAAAACCAGGTGGCGCGCGTTTAAAAAAAGTGAACAGCAAAAGTGCGAATGTAAATAAAAAGCGTCTTCAAGGGTGAAGAGCAAAATGGAGGATTTCAAAAGTGCAAAGGAATAAGTGCAAGGTGTAAGAAAGCGCAACTGAATAGGCGAACTTCAAGAGGGAGGCCTAATCAAAAGGATTCAAAGTGACTGAAAGTGCATAGTAAAGAAAGTACAGGTTCGTATAAACTATAAAGATACTTCAGCTGCATGCTCAACGAAGTTCAATGAAATCGTGTTGTGCTATAATAAAGATTATGTAGGCTACAATTCTGCAAACATTTTTAGCCTTTTAGAAACTGGTGTAAAATGAGCTTAGAATCTATAAAAAGTTATCACAGTCTAGAGGTTTCACATTTCAAAAGGAGAAATGTATCAATAAAACGTGACTTATTACAAATGTAATGAGTATTTAAGTGCGAAATTCTTGGCTAGATGTTATGCTGAAGGCGAAATATTTACAAAGCCAAGCATAACAAGTATTGCCGAGTATAATATTCGAAAACGTTGTTCAACAATGATTCATTTCAGCCAGTGTATACAATAATTATTATGGCACCACAATGTCATGCAGCCAATCTCTGACCTGCATCAACAGTATAAATTATATGCACCGGACGCAGAATTTGCACATCACTTCCCCAATCGTTGTCTGGGTCTCTACAAGTGAAATCGGGAGTAGGATAAATGAATAAGTGAGAGTCAGTATGTGAGTGAGTAAGTGAGAGAGTCAGCAAGTTAGGCTTCTCTGCCTGCCTATTTATTCCAATGGCTCTGCTTATCCAATACGTGCTAGTTGCGACCCAAAGATCCATTTTTCTGCATTGACGTCTTTATCCACATATCTCTGTCTCTGTCTGTTTGTCTGTCTGTCTCTCTCTCTCTGGCTTTCTCTATCTCTCTTTGTAACTCATTTTGTATCACTCTCCACTCTTCTGTCTGTCCGTCCGTCCGTGTGTCTGTCTGCCTGTCTGTCCGTCCGTCTGCCTGTCTGTACGTCTGTCCGTCCGTCTGTCTGTCTGTCTATCTGTCTGTCTGTTTCTCTATCGTCAAGTGGATCTCGCGTGATCTTAGACCCTTAGCGAAGCCCTATAGTGTCCAACCCTATCAGCCAATGGCGCCTACATGTATATAATACGGTGTAGTGCCAGGCTACCGCTGGGGGTGGTTCGTCCGTCTCGCATACGCTGGTTCCATTCGACGAATGATCTATGGTCCAATAATTAGACTGACAACCGGCAACCAGCGTTCGACCCACGACCCAATTATCGCTGCATTACTAATCGTTAGCCATCGCCGACGACGACGAAGAATGTTGGTGACACTATGATGACGACGACGACGATGATGACGACGACGACAACACCATGAACGTTCACGCTTACTAACCATTCTGCCAGTAAGTAATTGAATCAAATTGACTGTTTAGCTGAGCTGAGTACAGTTGACCGACCGACTGACTCACTATATTTATACCAGAACAACATGTTTCATGATTGTGATACCAGTGTTTACGGCGAACTGAAATCAGGTCCATTTGCGTTTAATATGTCTCCTGCTTTACAGTGCTTTGCACCGAATTAGTTCACCTGTATTAAGTGTAATGCGACTCATTCATTCATTCATTTGTTCTGTAGATTTGTATAGCGCCCTTTTAAGAGATCCACTCAGAAGCGCTCACGGCCCAGCCGCAGCAAAAGAGAAAAGACTTGAGAGATTCATGAAGTGAAGTTTGATGGGTCGGATGTAATGAAATATAGTTTTGAAAGGAGTTCATACGAGAAAGACAGCCCAACAAACGAAAATTACTGTGGTGAGGATAAACAAACTAACAAACCACTTTTGTCGATTTTAAACATCTTAAAAGAAGTAGAAACAATATTAAATCTACTTGACTGTGTAACAAATGGAAGAAATCCGGATAGATCAGGGCTTTTTCTAACGTGCAGTTGTACACACAATGTGCAGTTCTAAATGGATTTGTGCAGTTGTGTAGGCACTTCTGTAGGCCTACAGTTAAAACTAGCAAAAGGTCATTGTCCTCCGATTGGAAGTAATTTACCAGTGAGGATGGGAAATGAAACAAGGGGTTGTGCAGTTCTAAAAATTCCTTTAAAATAGCCCTGGGATAGATCCGAGTGGACACTGCCATGCGAGGTTGCCCAGAAATTCCAGGCAATTTCGTACAGATGGTACAACTAAAGGTTAGTCTTAAATTAATAAATTAGTCACCATAACATTGGATTGGCTGCATCCTGTTATGTAATAACGTGACATGTAACAAAGATATGTAATAACGTGACAAGTAACAAAAATGTGTAATAACGTGACAAGTAACAAAGATATGTAATAACGTGACAAGTAACAAAGAACCAAACAAACAAGCAAAGAAACAGACAGACAGACGTCAAAGAAGAAGAAAGCGAGCAATAAACAATTGGTGGACTTGTTAATTCCAGCGTTGATGCACAGAAAGGCGTGCTAAGTAAAACGAATGGAGCTATATAAAGTCGTCAATATGACGCTACAAATTAACAAAGTATAGATTAATATGGACGGAAGAGGTGACCGAATTTTTTTACATGCTTTCTAGCACAAAAACAAAGAAAAATCGAGAGAAAAACTCGACGAGTGGCTGATCTGACTACCATATCTAACCAACCTTTCGACAACGAAACTCTGAACGTGACAGGCACTCAAACATGCATTCACATAGGCCTACGTGTAAGACTGTAAGTGCCTTTTTAATATGCTATGCAACTGCAACATATGTATACGCATTTGCGTCACGTAGGCTATAGCATACAGGCCTGCGTCTTTCCGTCCGTGATTAGTACGGTAGAAATCGTGCGACAATGTAATGTAATATAAATCTTCCGAATCTTTCTCAGCGCCGCACAAAAGCCGCCTAAGAGTTATTGACCGGCGCTATATCAAATTAAATTCGCAGTAGCCAAGGTGAATCGGGAGTTCAATCCGGTGATAGAGCGTATCAGCATCAACGGAGAAAGAAAAAAAGAAAAAGAAAAGCTTGTTTCTGCTTGCAAAAGCCTATAGGCTACGCATTAGGGCTATACTGTATTATTTTATAAATTACAGAGGCCACTCACTGCAGTAGTGTAATATCCAGTCACTCGTCATCATGATTGTACACTTCTGCGTACAAGTTTCAAGAGAATTATTCTTTATAAGAGATGCTATCGAATTGACAGCGCAAGACCGAAATAGGAGGCAATGTTATTATTTCCAACTCGTCAGGAAAATAGCCAGGATCAGAAGAAGACATTCATAAGACAGGCTGTATACAAAGCAGTATACTGTTACCATTCGGATAAAGAAGGACAATGACTCGGGCCAGGGCCGCCAAAGAGGGGGAGGGGCAAATGCCCAGTGGCCTGGCGACTTTTAGGGGCCCGGGCTAGGAAGTTACACATATAGACTAAAATCCTAAATATTAAAAAGTTTACGGTTCATAGACAAATTTATGACGTATGCCTTTTTAAATGCAATGAAAATTGACTAAAATCCGTGTTAAGTTCAAGTTTACAACTGAATGATTTATCATATTTTATATAGGCCTATAATTGCATAAATATGAATTGTTAATCGTACCTGTACTTTCACCACTTAAATTTGTTTAAAAAAATTCTTTCTCGTTGAACTTTAAGATAGTTTAGACTCTATAGGGCCGGTGTCACGAAATAAAGTATCCCCTAATAGAATTAATCGTATACCTCCCCCCCAGATCAAGAGAAGTTGAAAAATCATTTCGCGTGTGTTTATTTTTGCAAATCATGGTCCACTTGTTTTGTTTTGAACATTGACACCAACAATTATTATGTTTATTCCTGCTGTAGCTAACTTTCTTTCTTTTTGTTTTAGAGCACCTAGATATTTAGAGGAAAACTAAGGGAAAAAGCACAACACCGAGAAGAGTGGCGTCGTTGGGCATCTGGACCTGCCGAGAGACAGCAAACCTAAAGAAGAGATATTTAGAACACTTAAGAACACTTTATAACACTTATAATAGAGCCACTAACTAAATTCGAATTGCCTTGCTCTGAATATGATTGCTTAGGACACTTGAAACAATTAGAGTCACTTTAAATTTCGATTGCAGCTTGAATTTATCAATTATTGTCTCGGTCTCGACCTCAAAGTGTATAACGTCTTGCATATAAATCTGGCTAACATTTATATAGCTCCTCTAACTAATAAACTAACTACACTCACCGTTCTGGAGCCGAGGTTTTTGATGCTGCATCTGAGAAGAGCATCTTCCCCAAGACTCACAGTCAGGTTCTTTTCTGTTGACAAGAATATTGGTCGAACATCGTAGTCGTCATCATCATCATCATCATCATCGTCGTCGTCGCCGTCTTCATCGTCATCGCCGATGTCGTTGTCTTCTTCGCGTGCACCGGTGCCGATGTCGTTGTCGTTGTTGTAGTCACTGTTATAGAAGTCGTTGTTATCATTATGATAAAGTAGTTGTCGGCCTCGATCGCTGTCTGAAACACAGAACGTTAATTTTGCCAATCGTAATCGTATACTAATCTCAAATTTTTTTAAAGCGCCATTCGAACGCCAAGCGCAGGGCAGAGGCTTATTCACGAGCGCTGTGTCGTAGTTCGGTAACCAAATGATCAAAGGTGGCAGATTAACCGTTAAGGTGGTTGCGATTAGGTCGACCATTGGAAGATGGAAGACCAGGTGAGCCGAGATTAGAGTTCCTAAAGAGGTGAGACTCTAATTTCATGCGGAAAACCCGAGGTCACGATGTGCGATGGATTCAATCATCACACTGTCTGCATGGGAGAAAAAAGATCGAAATGCAGCACTGAGGAAATGAATGAATGAACCAATGGAGGAGGAAGAGCAGGAGGAGAAGGAGGAGGAGGAAGAAGAAGGAGGAGAAGGAGGAGTAGGAGAGGTAGAAGGAGGAGAAAGAGAAGGAGGAAAAGGAGAAGGCGAAGGAGGAGGAGAGGTAGAAGGAGGAGGAGGAGGAAGAAGCGGTGGAGGAGGAGGAGAAGTAGGAGGGAGGATCTAATACTAACGGCAGAGCAGACAATTTATCCGTTTAATCAATGTGGACGATAATTATATTTATTATCGACGTTCTTAAAATGCAGTGAGAATGAATACGATCGTCAGGTTCCAATAAAAGTATACAGCGCTAGTCCATAGTTCTTAATGACATTTAACAACATGCATATATATATATATATAGGCTATATATATATATAATAGACCCCTCTATATGAATATGTGTTTGTATGTAAATGTGTATGCATATACAGTATATATGATGTAGAGTCTATATAAAATCTATTTATATATGCATATATGTAATTATATATATATATATATATATATATATATACA
The DNA here is from genome assembly GCA_945859605.1 of Lumbricus rubellus. Lineage (NCBI taxonomy): Eukaryota > Metazoa > Annelida > Clitellata > Crassiclitellata > Lumbricidae > Lumbricus > Lumbricus rubellus. The sequence goes on from OX243814.1 coordinate 34,639,388, forward strand.
GGGTGGGCCAAAAAAAGTGAGAACATCTAGTAGAATACGAGTTATTTACAAAACTAATTCAATTAATAATATTGTTTTCATGTATTTTTGTTTGCCAAGTATTTAGCTAATCAGAAATCATGTTCAATGTGTCCTCCTTGCTTCTCAACGAGTTTTTCTAAGCGTCGACGCCACTCGTTTATGCTACTGCATGTCAATAAAACGCTGTGCCAGATTTCTCCATTCTTCGATTATTGCCAACTTGAGCAGCTGAACTGTCGTAAATTTTCGCCGAAGGTAGACTTTTTCTTGCAAAGCACCCCATTTGGCATAATCTACTGAGTTTAAATCACAACTGTTTGGTGGCCACATGTCTGGCTCGATGAAGTTAACATTCTCCTGACGACGAAAGTTGATTGTATTTCTGGCTATGTGAGATGAAGCTCCGTCTTGCTGCTGTAATGTCCAGCTATGGCGATCACATATCGCTTGAATTACAGGCAGCAAGCCTTGTCTCAGAACATGTCCACAATAGTATTCATTGTTTATTTTGGCGCTAGCTGGTTCAACGAACACAACATTAGTTTTCCCCATTCGAGACACGCCAACTGATACCATGATATCGCGCGGCTGAAATGGTCACGTTCTCGTATGAGTCGACTTTCCTGAACTTATATTTTTCTTTGTTTCAACGGAATAAACAATTAACTGGAGTGCCAACGGTGAATGTCTTTTCGTCTGTAAACCAGATGCTTCGTACACTTCTCTCATTAGGAAACCGCTCAAGTAGCTGCCGACTGCGTTGCAAGCGTTTCAAAGTGACATTTTCATTGAGCTTCTGTCCGATCACACGCTTGTGCGTTTTGAGTTGTAAATTTTGCTAACAATACGTCGAAATAAAGAAATCATATATAGCTAAATAGGTAAGTTAGTGAATGAGTAAACAATTTAAGTCATTATGGATACAGTGAAACAAGTTTTGATGCAATTATACTACATTTTAGGCGATGTTCTCACTTTTTTTGGCCCACCCTGTATATGTATGACATTGTTTAGGCTAATTGCATATACAATAATTTTTATTATATAATCTAGCTCAGAAAGTCCCTCCGATCTGCTTTGCCTTTCTTGAGCGGCGCTATATAAATGTTCAAGTACATGTAGTCACATCTACATTTACAACTGAAGGAGAAAGCTGACCCCGATATAATAGTATAAGCGACAGAAAGTTCACACTTAAAAATCTTTCCTTTCAGGCTAGAATTATTCCCTCTGGCGAGGGGTCAGCCACTAGAATTCTTCTCCTCCACTTGTCTCTGTTTTCAGTGTTCACACTTGAAAATATTGGCATAAAATTGACCTTTCGAGCAATTAAAAGGAATTTTATAACCTTTTGCCATTAAGGGGTTATTCTTGCCCCTTAATCAGCGAGAAGAAAATCGAACAATTCAGTTCGTTAGCCGAAGTTAACCCCTTTAATCAGTTTGGAGGCGATTGACACGTTTGCTGTCGCTACAAATGCCCCTCCCATCACGCAGTTAGCGATCGATTCTATTTGCATTAATGACATCACCTCATACGTCATCATTAAATAAACGTCGCCTAACAAATGCGATTTCCAATCACCATATGCACAAGATAGGGGCCATTTGTTTCTGCCTAAAGTGCTTCCATCAACTCTATTCCACAGGGTGGGCTCAGTCTTGCGTGGTAGAAAGATCTTTTGGTCAACCCAGCACCCACAGGTCCCACACTGTCTGCGGCCCATGGGCCATTCAGGAAGAATAAAGACAGATCGCCTGGCTGTAAATCACAAAATACATAAAGAATGAGCTAGAAAAGAACCATTCATGTCCAGTCTTGACCAGTGTAAATGGCTAATAAAAACACAGCGAAACATTTTTCCTGGAAAATGTATAAAATGTTTCTTGTATAAATGAGGAAAAAAACTGGATAGAAATCTGAATAACGATTCTTAAACTCAAATAATTATGCAGTTTATACGCACGTCAACACAACACAATATCCAATAAGTTATTTAATTCTTAAACAGTCTGGATGATTATTATTATTATTTTCCACGTGGTGCATAATATATAATCCCTCTGGACTCTTGTCTGGAGTCTAATAAATTAAGCTATGAGTTGTTGTTGAATGTCTGGAAATTCAGGCCTTGTCCTCCGCAACATTATTCAAAGTGCCACGAAATGCAATGGCTTATTATTATTTTTAATTTAATGTAATTTAATTTATTTTTCGCATTTGCATTAGCGTCCCTTCAACTCCTTCTACTCGAAGGTGCTCCAGACTACAGCGCGGACATTGAATCGGAGTTTCACGCCGAGACGCAAGTGCAATTGCGAGTGAAGGACTTGCTCAAGGTCTCTGCGTGCCGACGTAGGCCTATACTAGGCTGCGTTGAATTTCTCTAAATCAGATCATAAACAAACTCAGAGCAATAGAGTCAACGACTTTTCCTTATGCAATGTATGTTCTGACCTAGAATATATCCAGAGAGACAAAGCGACAGAGACAGACAGAGAGACAGACAGACAGAGAAAGGTGTCTAGCGATCAAAGCAATAGTCCGCTGCAGTGCACGAACAACACCTGCTGAGTTGCAAGCTTGCAATGCAGTAAATAAGAACCGACCTCACGTGTTGCTCTGCGAATTACATGCATAGTTACATATATATAATTATATATAATTATATATATATGAATTACATACATATATATATGAATTACATATATATATATATATATATATATGAATTACATACATTTACATATACATGTATGTATATGAAGTACACATATATAAATTACATACATATATATATATATGAATTACATATATATATATTATATGTAGGCCTATACATGTATGTGAATTACATACATGCAGCAAGAAGGAAATTAAAATTTAATGAAATCGAAACGAAAACGACATCGCGGTGGTGACGAAAAGTCGCTACGTGTTTGTGATGAAGAAACAAACCTCAGCCTTCCATCTCCCTAGGGTGGTTCTTGTCCCTCCCTCTATCTATCCCTCCTCCTCTCTCGCCCCTTCAATGTCTCCTACCCTCTTGTCTCTCTGGCCACTGTGCTATTTGATGTTTCACTATTCATTCGAATCATCAAAATGCAAATAAATCTCTGTTAGAGCAGACACGAAATAACACAAAGTGTCTGCGAAGACGCAAAGACTTGGATAAGGAAAAAAAGGGGGAATCAAATAAAAGGGGGAAGGTGGTGAAAGTAATAAGAGGAAAGAGGTGGATAGGGAAGAGGAGGGGTGATTTGGGAGATGGTAGTACCCATGGGAGTAGCAATTGCGAGAGAAAATTAACAAGGGTGTTGAAGGATAAGAAAAAGACGAGGAGAGGAGATCGAGAAAGAAAATGATGCTGGCATGTCTGGTGTGCTTGAACTCCCCTTCCCGTATAGGCCTACATAGCGGACACAAACGCGCAGAGACAAAGTGAGGCAGACAGACAGACAGACAGACAAAGAGGCAATAATCAAGACAGCCAGAATACACGACGGATAGAGAATCAGATACTCTGCAAGATCGCCAGACAGGCAGACAGATGGACAATTAGACAAACACACAGACAGACATACAGATGGACAGACAGACAGACTTACACACAGACAGTTATGCAAACAGATTGATAGATGATCCAAAAACAAGGTTAAAGGACTACGTTAAGACAATAAGACACACAGAGGCAGTCATGTAGGCAGGCAGGTAGGCAGACAATTAAACAGCCAGGGAGAGAGACAGAGATAGAAAGACAGAGAGAGAGAGAGAGAGAGAGAGAAAGAGAGAAAGAGAGAAAGAGAGAGAGATGGACAAGATTACAGCAAGACTTGGGGCTCCGAAGAGACATCCAAACAGACAGAGTCTTAGAGAATCGATATGACAGAGACAGCAGACCAAAGGGATTACGACAGATATTTAGAACGTCAATAACACAAACACACACACACATACATAAACACATGCACACACCTACACACACAGTGACACGCGGACAGACACCTACACACACCTACACACACACACAGACACGCACATGCATGCAGAGAATCTCAGAAGAAAGAAACCGACTCCGGGGTGTGGTGGGGTGGGTCTGGGGGGCTTATTCTCGGATACTTCTACTCCACACATCCCACACACATTCCCACCGGATAGTCTTCTATCACGTCTGATTTTGCCTAAGACAAGGCTTAAGACCTCGTTAAATAATTGATCGACTGGTACGCTGCTCGCTCCCGTCGTCTCCATTTCCAAGTCTGTCTGTCTGTCTGTCTGTCTGTCTGTCTGTCTCTCTCCATCCCCCTATCTCTGAGTCTGTCTCTGTCTCTCTCCATCCCTCTATCTCTGTCTCTGTCTCTGCCTCTGTCTCTGTCTCTGTCTCTGTCTCTGTCTCTGTCTCTGTCTCTCTCCATCCCTCTATCTCTGTCTCTGTCTCTGTCTCTGTCTTTGTCTCTGTCTCTGTCTCTGTCTCTGTCTCTGTCTCGGTCTCTCTCTCTCTCTCTCCCCGTCGCTCTATGTATCCATGTTCGTGGCAGTTCGTCCGTGTTTCATTCGGCGTTTGATCATGAAGTAAAAAAGTCAGAAACGCAAAGAACCACGAAGTCCGATGTTGTTGTTGGTGGAGGAATTTGAGACTCGTATTCGGCGCTGATTTAAGTCCAGAAAGGGTTAAGGTAGAGCAGTCAGGGCGGCAACCGCTGTGTTGTCTGTCTGTCTGTCTGGATGTCTTGTTTGTCTGTCTAGATGTCTTGTTTGTCTGGATGTCTGTCTGTCTAAATGTCTTGTCTGTCTGTATGTTTTGTCTATCTATCTGTCTGTCTGTCTGTCGGTCTGTCCTTCTGTCCTTCTACCTATGGTTGATCATCGTTCTTTGCCGTTGAGTCGCAAACGCCTCGGACGAATGTCTCTTGAGACGGCGCTATATAAATATGTATTTGCAACGAGCGCCTGTGTCTGTCTGTCTATCTGTCTGTCTCCGTGTCTGTATCTCCTCATACGTCCAATTGTATTTCTATTGCCGCCTGTATACCTGTGTCTCCTTGTATGTCTACCTTCAGTAACAGGCTTGACACATAATAATTATGTACGTGAGCAACAGAAGAGACAAGCCGATAGAATTGTTGATATGTGTTTATAGACCACAAGACTTAGTTAGGACTTTGTCCTTTCCAGTCTTTCCATGTGTTTCCCTGTCCTTCCATCTGTCTGTCTCCATCCTCCTCTGGGATGGAGTCTATGTCTGTCTGTCTATCTGTCTGTCTATGTCTGTCCAGCCATCTGTCTGCCCTGTGAGTCTCTTTGACCCGTCGCGCGTATCTGTTTTCCGCTGCTCTTCCCAAGCGACTTCGGCATCATTCTGCCGCTGCATCTTCTTCTCCATCCGTGGCTCTGGTTCCAACGACAGCACCATGGCCTGCAGTCTCATCAACATCATCTTCGTCGTCGTCGTTATCGTCTCTTTCTACTTCAGGAGATGCTTTTGTTTAGGGATGCGGCGAACGGGATGCCTCGGGTGGCACCGATTGCAGTCGCTGCTGCTGCTGCTGCTGCTGCTGCTCTTCTTCTTTAACATCGTCGTCTGCCGCTGAATCTGAGCCATCGAATTGAATTCGTTTGACGAAGCGTGTGTGTCTCCTCCTTCGCTGTCTCGTCACAATTCCCCACACGTGCACCGGACGACGACGAAAGCAACAATGGAAGAGGATGAGGATGAGGATGAGGATGAGGATGAGGATGAGGATGCTGAGGATGCTGATGCTGATGCTGCTGGTGGTGGTGCATTGGATACAGCAGCAGGAGAATGCGAACGATCGAAGACAGATGCAACGAAGAAGAAGAAGAAGAAAAGAAGAAGAGGAGACAAGGAAGCCGGCTGCTGCTGCTGCTGCTGCTGTAATGAAGTTAAAGATGACTTCAGAGGAAGTGAGCGTGGGTCATGTTCGCTGTTGAATAAGACTAAGACGAGGATGGAAGACAAAACAGGAAAAGAAGAACAGCGACAGATGGAGACAAGAGACGGAGGAAGGGTGGGAGGAGGAAGGGTGGGAGGAGGGAGCGTGGGAGGAGGAAGGGTTGGAGGAGGAAGGGTTGGAGGAGGGAGCGTGGGAGAAGGGAGCGTGGAAGAAGGGAATGTGGAGGTGGAGGATGTGGATGAGGATGAGAAGAGGAGGAGACGTGAGGAGAAGGATAGGAGAATGTGGGGAAGCTATTGATGCTGGGAAAAGAGTATTGGATGGAGGAGGAGGAGACAGGAAGCGGAAGAAGAAGGATTGGATTGAGCGAGAAAACTAATACTAAAAGGAGAAGGAAACGAAGAGGAAGAGAAGGCGGAAGGGGAAGAAGAAGAAGATGATGATGATTATGGTGGTGGTGGTGGTGGTGGTGATGATGATGATGATGATGATGATGATGATGATGATGATGATGATGATGATGATGATGATGATGATGATGACGACGACGACGACGATGGTGGTGATGATGATGGCGATTCCAAACAAGAAAAAGAAGTGAAGAAAGAAGAAGAAGAAGAAGAAGAAGAAGAAGAAGAATCGAATGACGAGACAAGAGGAAGAATGAAGAAGTAAGAAAAGAAAGGAAATACGAGAATAAGGAACGTGTAACAGGAGACAGACGAATATATAAAGCTGCATTCTAAGCACGTATAGACGTCACAGAACACGACCTTCCATTACAGCAACAGAAGACTCATGACGTAGAGAAATAAAGTAGTGGCTGATACAAAAGTTCCTGCCACCCAAGCCACCACCTGAATGTTTACGCAGCGTATCGAATCCTACGTCTAGTTATACCAGCATTGAGATCTTGATTGTCTTGGATGCCACCCTCACCCCACAGGTACTAAGACGACAGGCGATGACGATTATCCCATTCAGCCTCTCCGAACAAACAGGTGGTTGTATTGGTTCAGATTTTAGATGCAATCGATCGGCGAGTAAGCAGCAGCAGCAGCAGCAGTAGGACGTCCTTTCGTTTCGACACGTAGGCTACTCCTCCGCAAACAACACCCACATATAATAATCCACCCCCCACATTGATACGTTGATATACGTTGGCGCTAAATAAACTGAGAATAATTAGCATGCATCAGTTTCAGCAACCAGAGGAGGAGGAGATGGGCGAATTCGATGATGATGATGATGATGACGATGATGATGACGATGATGATGACGATGATGATGATGATGACGATGATGATGATGATGATGATGATGACGACGACGACGATGATGACGACGATGATGATGATGATGATGATTATGACGATGATGATGATGATGATGATGACGATGATGATGATGATGCTGTTCATCGCTGTCCTTTAATAGCGCTACATCATTGGGACGTCCGTATGTGTGTGTTAGCGTGTGTGTTTGTGTGTGTCTGTGTGTGTGTGTGTGTTTGTGGGGGTGGGTATACGTGTGTGTGTACGATCCTATTCTATGCGTTAATGGTCATATGTTGACGTATCCGAATTGCGTCAACAGTTCTCTCAAGATCAGCTTGCCTTTCCTGTCTATCTCTCTGTCTGTCTCTGTCTGTCTCTGTCTGTCTCTGTCTGTCTCTGTCTGTCTCTGTATGCCTGTCTGTCTCACTCTCCGATGACAAAATCCATAGCTATCACCACTCGTACCTGATGACACTGGCGTCCTCTCTCCGTCCCTCCCTCTGTCCCTCCCTCCCTCCCTCCCTATCCATGTATCCACCTCTTCCCCCTACAACGACATTTCCCCTTCCCCTTATTCCGCTTCATTCGTCGTCACAGTAGCACCATCATTCAGACTGATGTGAGAGCTATTAAGCTGTTACAACGCAATCTGCATGTTCAACACACACACACACACACACACACACACACACGCACGCACGCACGCACACACACGCCTACACACACAATAGGAGAGACAGAGAAAGAGACAGAGACTGAGACAGAAACAGAGACAGAGAACGAGACAGAGAACGAGACAGAGACAGAGAAAGAGACAAACAAGGATATAATATATACATAATATTCTGAGGTCGACATCCTCCTATCCTCACCAGTAGTGGTGGTATGGCGGGTGACGCGGCACCTCACCCCCACCCCTGCCGCCCAACTCTCAAATTTGACGGTGCCGCGTCACTCTCCATACCATAAAGTGGTGTAAGCTATTTTGATACGCATGACTTTGCATTAATTAACTGATTTAATTACCAATTCGATATGTTGACATTTGACCTGATTTAATTACCAATTCGATATGTTGACGGTGCATTGTTACAAGATACTTCTTCTATATAATTCGATGAATTAATTATTTTAAGTCCACCATCGGTCGTGTAATATAGGCCCCGCCTTCCTTACGTCAATCAAAGAAACGCATACACCAATAAAAAGTTGTCGTAGGCCTACATAACATACAGAGTCAGCTGTAGCAGGTGACATTCATTCATTTACAATCCCATCCATCTATTATAAACTTCTTTATTATAAGTCTGCAATTTTATTTCGTACCAAGCATTTAGTGTCCAATCTTTACTAACAGCACACCTGTCATAGAAATGTGTCCGTCAAATGCAAAATGTGAAATGGATGTATTTGGTAATTACCAATGTGAATGCAACATTTGCGGACTTGATTCTTCAGCTGATAATGAAAAATCAACTAAATTTCGCATAATGCGGTTGAAAACGGAGAATGAAAAACTTACAAAAGCTGTTACTTGTGTTGTATGTAGAAATAAGCAAGTGCAAACGCTGCTGCTTCCGTGCACACACGTAAATATGTGCGAACCATGTGCGGACGAAGCTAAAGACTGCCCAATATGTAAAGAACGTATATTAGGTACGGTGAGAATATATCTAGTATAAGAGCTCATTACTACTTCGCAAACGCAGTCAGTTCGAAATGGATCCAACGTGGCAGCATCCATTTTCTGCCATAGTTAGTGGACCTTCGAGTTGTGGAAAAACTCAATTTACTTTACGTTTTATCGATCATTTACAATATATGGCCAAACCTACTATTGAAAAAATTATTTGGTGTTATGGAATATACCAGCAAATATTCGACAAGTATAATCATGTTCAATTCCATGAAGGACTACCAGACTTAAATATTTTTGATGGAAAGCAGAAAACGTTGTTGATATTGGATGACCTCATGAGTGAGACTGATCAACGAGTTACAATGTTATTCACAAAAATAAGCCATCACAAGGATGTTTCTATACTTTACCTGACGCAGAACCTATTCTACCATGGCAAACACACGAGAACTATCAGTCTGAATGCTCATTACTTTGTTCTTTTCAAAAATGTTAGAGATTCCACGCAGATAGCCAACTTGGCCAGACAGATGTTCCCTTCCAAGTCTAATTTCATGATAGAGGCGTTTAGCGATGCGACTATGGTACCGTACGGATATCTTTTGGTAGATCTAAAACCAGAAACTGACGAACGTTGTAGACTCAGAACGAATATTTTCCCAGGTGAGACACACTACGTATACGTACGAAAGTGAATATAAGGAAGTGTTGTCGGTTGTACCTTCATTCGTGTATAATGGCTGCGTCGTTGGAGGAGAAATTTGAAAAGTTGAAACTACTCAAAGATTCTTCACCCAAAGTTTGGAAAGCGATTTTGAAAGAATGTAAATCTTCACTGCTTTGCTGTCTTTGTGAGTGTGCACTGAACATTTTAAAAGGCAACGTTCCTCTGAAAAAATCTCAGAAGAGTAGACTTGGTCGATTCAAACACAAGTTAAGAAAAAACTGGTTTCCAAGAAAACACGTATTAAGATTAAGAAGCGTATAGTACAGAGTGGTGGATTCATAGGAGCGTTACTTACACCAGTGGTTTCTTTTCTTGGATCGCTTCTAAGTGGTAAAATATAACATGGAACATACCAAAAAGATGGTTCTTGTGGAACCACGTCAGATCGAAAAATGGAAAGAAACGATGTTGGATAAGACGTTGTCTAAATTGGATACTCAGATGTACGACATTCTGCATCGAAATATTGCGGACGATGATAAAGCCAAACTGTATTCCAATAGTTTGAATCGTTACTTGAACATTGATAAACCTTCAATCGTTACCAAATTCGAAACTATGGTTGCAGAAGAAGAAGAAGACGTATCTACTCTTCCGAAACCACAATCCGTCAAACCGAACAGTATAGAGGCGCAGGTCTTGGAAACGGTGCCTAAGAAATGGAAAACGCAAGCTTCTAGACTTTTATCACACATGAAATCTAATCCTGAAGTATCTTGGACTTCTAAAGGTGAACTCATTTTGAAAGATTCTACTATTCCGAAAACTCATGTCGTGGATCTGGTAAACGACCTTCTCAGAAAACGATCAACATCTTCGCCTCCAACAGGTTGGATGCAACTGGCCGAAGCTTTGAAAGATTCCAACATTCCTCGTGAGTTGATTGGAAATCAAGATCGTTGGAAATATATTAGCGGTGCGTTGGATGAAAGTCAATCATTTACTCCAAAAAGTAAACGTGGAAGACATCAGCTGCAGGCGAGCTGGCAACCTTACTGATGGATTCCTACTTTGAACCTAAGCAGCCGGGCAGTTTCGCAGGCGTGTCTACTTTTCAAAGACATCTTAATGGACAATTTAAAACTAAAGACGTTAAAAATTTTCTTTCTAAGCAGGATACTTACACACTGCATAAACCAGTAAAGCTAGTTTTTAGACGTAGGAAGACTTTCACAGTAGGAATAGACGATCTGTGGCAAGAGGACTTGGCCGATCTTTCTGCCCTGTCGAAGTATAATGATAAAAATAAATATATTTTAACGTGTATAGATGTGTTTTCGAAATACGCTTGGGCAATTCCTTTGAGAACAAAGTCTGGAGCGGATTTAACTGCAGCCTTTTTGTCCATTTTGAAAGATAGGCAACCTGCTCATTTACAAACTGATAAGGGGACAGAATTTCTTAATAGAAATTTTCAATCTATGTTGCTGAAAAATTCGATTCGATTTTATACATCCGAAAATAGCGACATAAAGGCTTCTATAGTGGAAAGATTTAATCGTACGCTTAAAACGAAAATGTGGAAGTACTTTACACATAAGAATACGTATCGATACACAGATGTTTTGCAAGATCTTGTACATTCATACAACACTACATACCATAGAAGTATAGGAATGACACCTAGTAGTGTGTCTGGGGATAAAGAAGATGTTATTAGAAAACGGTTGTTTGGTGAAAAGAAAAAACCTCCAAGGTGGAAATATAGTGTGGGTGACAATGTTAGAATTGCAAAGGCTAGAATCGTGTTCAAAAAGGGCTATCTACCATCCTGGTCCGAGGAAATTTTTAAGATTATTGCACGCATACCTACCGATCCTGTAACGTACGAACTAGGTGATTTAAGAGGTGACACCTTAAAGGGTAAATTCTACGAAGAAGAATTGCAGAGAATTTTAAAAGAAGATGACGTATATGGCATTGAAAAGGTTTTAAAAACACGTAAACGACGAGGTAAGATGGAATATTATGTCAAGTGGAAAGGCTATGACGACAAATTTAACTCTTGGACACAGGATATATTCGACGTTTAATAATTGTGAAGTGCATTCAGTCATAGTAGGCCTACGCGTTCGAATATGGCACACTTTTATCTATTGTTACCAAGTAACAGCTCCGTGCAGTATTATTCCAATAACACAGTCGCACACTTTACAACAAAATTGGAAAATACAATTTCACTACAGGGAGATTGGGAAGTTGGATTGACCGAAATACAGTATCCTCGCTCGTGGTACAATATAGCAACTAATGATTGTGAATTTACGTATTGGCAAAATCCGAGAAGGTATTCGGACGTTTTCGCGGGACCATCCGATCGAAAGACATGGCAAATACCGGTCGGATATTACGAAAGTATGAGCGATATTGTACAAGTTATAAATACGTACATAGAGGAGTTCTCTGTCAAATATTCACTTACTAAATATCCACAGTTTAAATATGATACAATAACGAAAACTCTCAAGGGTGAAATAAATCTGGGTGCCACGGTAGAATTCTCAACATCATTATGCTTTATTTTGGGTATACATGAAAGTCAGAATCCTATTCGAAACATCAATTATGGCAAATACACTTTTAATAAAACGCAAGATGTGTTTCCCAATGCCGAATGGGAATCTGAGTATATAAATCCAGCATTTTCAAGCATATACACTGTGTCCCGAAAAATTCCAAGGCTCTAATATATGAATGAAAAAGCTATAGTAGATAATAATCAATTAGAAAATTTTAAAACCTTTTTGATCCGTACATAATTACCAACAAAATTCTTTGTAATTTGAGGAGTAATGCAGGTGAAAGTATACAAGACAAAGGTCAGAAACATCGAAGAACTCCGCGAACGAATTGTTAATGCTTGGGATGAACTTGATCAACTGGTCGTCGATGCTGCTGTTAGTCAGTAACGTGTGCGTCTCGAAACATGCGTGGAAGCCAATGGCGGACATTTCGAACATAGATTATAGTTCCATAATATTTCAGGATTAAACTGTTTCTGGAATTTTAAAAATCTATTAATGTTTACTAATTATTTTTATATTTACCGTAAAGCCTTGGAATTTTTCCGGACACAGTGTACGTTTATTGCAACATTTTGGCTCATGTTCCAGTTGGTGATACGAAAGCTCCTCTGCTTCGAGTAGTTCACATCGAAGGTAAAAACGGTGGCAATGTACATATTATGTACGAGAATGCCATCTACGTACCGCTTCAGCAGAAGAGTTTTGATTCAATAGAAATAGATATGAGGGGTGACACTGGGAAAACTATACCATTCGAGTATGGGAAGTCGTTTGTGACACTTCATTTCAGACAGTGCAAATTATCACGTCTCACACAGTAGGCTAATTCTTGCAAAGATGGCTCACTTTTATCTTACTTTGCCTAGTAATAGCTCCATGCAGTTTTATCCAGACAATACTATAACACATTTTACAACAAGATTGGAAAATACCATTTCCCTAACCGGTGACTGGGAAGTCGGACTAGTTGAAATACAATATCCTCATTCGTGGAGTAATTTAGAAAGAACTGACGCTAGAATTTCGTATACGCATGTGAAGTTTTCTGAAACTGGTGACATACTACCTGGCTCCTTGCATAGAACGACTCGTTTTCCGACCGGTCACTACGGAACTGCTCAACATCTTATCGATGCTATAAACAAATTTATCCTTCTTATTGCGGATGAGATGGAAATGGATTCATATCCAAAGTTTATGCATGATCCTATAACAAATCGACTCAATGGTGATCTGAACAAAGGATCAAATGTACAATTTTCACCAGCCATCTGTTCCATGCTGGGTGTTGAGGCGCGTCAGAATCCTATCATGAATTACGACGAAGAAGACGATTACACTTTTGAGTTCATGGGAGCCAAGGCTTGTGACGTAAATCGTGGATTTTCATCGCTGTACGTATATTGCGATGTGTTGGAGCAAGTACCGGTCGGAGATACGAAAGCATCTCTACTCAGAATTGTAAACGTGGCTGGCAAAAGTGGTGATAGCGTGCGCGCTGTTTACGAAAAACCCATTTACATACCATTGCAAAAGAAGACTTTCGATTCAATCGAAGTGGATATAAGGAGTGACATTGGGAAGCCTATTCCATTCGAATACGGCAAGGCGATTGTTACACTTCACTTTAGACATTGCAAAATTCCTTACCTCTTACAATGAAGACTCCATTTTGCTGTGATGCAAGCAAACTTGCTTACGAAGACTACTATGTTCAACAAAGTGGTAGCGGTTTGAATGTGTTTCAAGGCGCGCGCATGCAGCGTGGACACGGATTGGGAAGCTTTCTAAGCGGACTATTTAGAAATGCTTGGCCACTTATTCAGTCTGGGGCAAAAGCTGTTGGGAAACAGGTATTGAGAACAGGGTTGCAGATCGCGAACGATGTAGCCGATGGGGAGCAGTTTATTGATGCTACCAAAAGACGAGTTCCAGAAGGTATAAAAGCATTTACATCTTCCAACGACTTTAAAACGCAAACTGGCAGTGGTAGCAGAAGGAGACGTAAAAGATCGTTGAAGAGAAATATCAAGAGAATTAAGGAAGACATATTCGGCAAAGTTTAATAATGGCGTTCGTTCATCCCCAGTCTTGCGAATGTACGAAGAGCGAATTGGATCTGTTTAGCGTACCTCCAACGCAGACTAGTATTGAAATTGGGTCGTACGTAGAGTATAATCCTATAGCTACAATCTCGCAAGGAACACCTATAGAATTTAGTATCACTGGAGCGGGACAAGATTACTTGGACTTGTCGAATACTCAACTTTATGTTAGAGCATCTATAGTAAGAGCGAATAACGATGCGATTGATGCTGGTGACGATGTTGGACCTATCAATCTATTCCTACACAGCTTGTTTTCTCAAGTCGACATCACATTAAATGATACACTGGTTACTTCTTCTAACAACACCTATGCTTATCGTAGCTACTTGGAAACCATTCTAAGCTATGGCAATGCAGCCAAAAATTCCCAACTTACGTCTGCGTTGTTTTACAAAGATGTGGCTTCACATATGGAAGATGCCAATCCGCATGATGCTAACATCTCCAACGACGGTTTTAAGAAACGTAGTGCATTAACTGGAGAAGGTCGCGTGGTTGATATGATTGGTGGAATTCACAGCGATCTCTTTTTCCAAGAACGATTTCTCCCCAACGATATCAATATAAAAATTCGTCTCGTACGAAATAAAGACCCATTCTGTCTTATGTCATCGGCACAAGGTGCAGCTTATAAAGTGAAAATCTTGGAATGCAAGTTATATGTTAGAAAGGTGAAGCTAAGTCCGTCAGTATTTCTAGCTCATGCGAAAGCTTTAGAAGTTGGCAACTTGAAATTTCCCATTCGAAGAGCCGTTTGCAAGACTTTCACCGTTCCGAGGGGAAATCTGGATGCAACCCAGGAGAGTCTTTTCTCCGGTCAGATTCCTACCAGAATTGTCATCGGATGTGTCGACAATGATGCCTTTAACGGAATCTATACGAAAAATCCATTCAATTCCAAGCATATGAATCTTACACAGCTAAAGGTGTACTTGGATGGTCAACAGCAAACGATAAAGCCATTGGAAACTAATTTTGCTAATAACCAGTTTATAAACGCGTACGCTTCACTTTTTATGGGTACTGGAAAATGGCTTCGCGATGAAGGGAACCAGATAAGCAGAGAAGATTTCCCTGGTGGTTACGCACTGTACGCTTTTGATTTGACGCCTGATTTGGCTGAAGGTGGACATTTTAATCTCATAAAACCGGGAAATATTCGAATTGATATGAAATTTGCTCAAGCTTTGGATAAAACCATAAACGTTATCGCATTTGCTGAATTTGAAAATATTCTTGAAATCGACCGATCCAGAAACGTGATTTTTGATTACACCAACTAAAGATGGACAGCGATACAATAGAAGTGACCCTACGGCGAGACGCAAAGTGTGCTTCTATGTTTGTTGGTGTGTTTGCATCCAACCGTATACCTACTACTTTGGATAGCAGTCGTCCTTCACTACTCGTCTGTAATACTGATACATATGGAAACCCTGGGAAACATTGGATCGTTCTCTACATAGAAAGTCCTTCGTACGGCGAATACTTTGACTCCTTGGGTGCGCCTCCGGAAGCTCCATTCAGAACATTTCTACATAGACATTGTACTCGTTGGATTTTCACTGATAGACAGTTACAAAGCTTAGTTAGTCGATTTTGTGGACACTACTGTATTTTATATTGTTTGCATAGGGCGAGAGGTAAAAATATCAATGCCGTAGCAAACATGTTTACATTTGACACTGGTCTTAACGATTATTTAGTTCATAAATTCGTTTGTAATACTTAACAATAAAGTTGATTGAAATGTACGTCTGTTTCGCGTTCATTCATTTACTTAGACTTGTACACACAAAGAAGGGAAGACATTGGGAAAAATTAAGAAATCTTGTGTAGTTCCACTATGTGCGCCGAGATCGCCCCTTACTCTACTACTTACATTAAGCTTATAATAACAATTTGTAAAATCGAAAATTTAAGATGACCCAAAAAATTTTTCGCCGGCTGTGTAAAAGTGTGTATCTATCGGCAGTCGTACAACTACTTGCATTTTGCTTTGATTGACGTAAGGAAGGCGGGGTCTATATTACACGACCGATGGTGGACTTAAAATAATTAATTCATCTAATTATGTAGAAGCAGTATCTTGTAACAGTGCACCGTCATCATATCGAATTGGTAATTAAATCAGGTCAAATGTCAACATATCGAATTGGTAATTAAATCAGTTCATTAATGCAAAGTCACGCGTAACAAAATAGCTCACATCACTTTATGGTATGGAGAGTGACGCGGCACCGTCAAATGTGAGAGTTTTGCGGCAGGGGTGGGGGTAAGGTGCCGCGTCACCCGCCATACCACCACTACTCTCACCCTCTCCATCTCCATTTCCACCTCTCCAACTCTCCTTCTTTCCCTCACTTCCTTAATCCATAAGTCTCTTACCTTCCTGTAATCTTACTCTCCCTATACATGTATCATATTCTTTCCTGCCTTACTCCTTAAAATGTACGCTCTTCTCCTACCGCTGTCTTTGTCCATCTCTGTCTCTGTCTTTCTGTCTCTGTCTCTCTGTCTCTTTCTTTCGCTCTCTGCCTCTCTGTCTCTGTCTGTCTCTTTCTTTCGCTCTGTGCATCTACCTCAACTCTATCCCTGTATGTCAGTTCCTGTCTTCCTCCCACTCTCCCCCTCGTCTCTCCCCCACATGTCGCCCATTGTTTCTCTTTCCCCTCTTGAGAGCAATGGACGATTGAACTGTTTGTATATCATCTCATCTCTCATCCATTAGCCCATTGGCACCGTCATCACCATCATCACCATTATCATCATTGTCGTCATTGTCATCCAAACAGATACGAATAAACACGTATCCAAGAACAGCAGTTGCAGCAGCAATTGTTGATCCTGCCAGTCATTGTCATTATTCAAGGACATTGTCATCGGAAGTCAAGTCAACGTCATCGTTGTGATCACGTCATTGACGCCATAAAATGTTTTATCAGCATCATCATCGTTGTTGTTGTTGTTGTACTACTTCTTGTCATCATTACCATTGTTGTTGTTATCATCATCACTATCATCATCAGGATCATTATTATCATTCTCGTAATCATCGTCATCGTCATCGTCGTCATCGTCGTCGTCATCATCACCATCATCATCACCATCGTTATCATCATCGTCATCATCATCGTCATCGGCACCGTCACCGTCGTCGCCGTCGTCGCCGCCGCCGTCACCGCCGTCGTCGTCATCATCATCATCATCACCATCATCACCATCATCATCATCATCATCATCATCATCATCATCATCATCATCATCATCATCATCATCATCATCATCATCATCATCATCATCATCATCTTCATCATCATCAACTTCATCATCATCATCATCATCATCTTCATCATCATCATCATCATCATCATTATCCTCAGCAGCAGCAGCAGCAGTAGCATAGTATAATAACAGTCATCATCATCATCACGATGATCAATCAATCAACTGCAGTTCCATCATAATCACAACAATAATATTAATAGAAAGATGCATTGTTGCTTCTGTCTCCTGTCTCCTCTACGTCAGATATCGAATGACGAATCGGTTTTGATAGGAATCGAAAAGACGTATGAGGAGGGGGAGGAGGAGGAGGAGGAGGAGGAGGAGGAGAGGGGGAGGAGGAGGAGGAGGAGATTCTGCTGGAGAGAGGGGTCTGTCCCTCAAATGATTGATTGAGAGAGACACTGTTATTCACTTGTTCCTCATAATAATCTCCGACTTTTGTCTCAAGACTTTCTACCCCACCCACCCACTTTGTTTCTTTCTTTGCGCGTGGTCGCTGATTTCCTGAGACAAAAATAATCATCTGCCGCTGTCTGCTTGAACTCGGCATCTAATAATTATCCGTACAAGGACAACCAGCTTCAGGCCGAAAGTCATGATCTACGCATGCTATGCAAGGTTTAAAACCCACTCGCTACGGCATAAGTTTTCCATTACTCGGAACCGTTCTTAGAATTTGTTATGATAATAATATCGAGAATATTATCAAGGTCGCACAAACTTTTCTATAGACGTGTCACATTGCGTCGAACGCATCCTCTCTGCCGTCCTCCTCCTTCTCCTCTTCCTCCTCCTCCTTCTCCTCCTCCTCCTTCTCCTCCTCCTCCTCCTTCTCCTCCTTCTTTTTCCTCCTCCTCCTCCTTTACTCCGCCTGCTTCTACTTGTCTTGCATCACAATTCATCAATTCTTACCACGTGACGCAATTCCTGACGCTGCTAATTACAAGCAGACAGCAACGCATGCGGTCCTCTATCGTCGAGCGACGACGTAGCGCTCCTTGCTTTTAAGAAATCGGAGGGAAGAAGAGGAGGAAGAAGGAGAAGAAACGAGGACGAGAAGGAGG
>OX243814.1:34662951-34767951 GCA_945859605.1 Lumbricus rubellus
GAAGGCGAGATGTCTTTGAGCTGAGAGCCAAGACGCCAAGAGGTTGTGTGTGTGTGTGTGTGCGTGTTTGTTTGTA
This sequence comes from Lumbricus rubellus, assembly GCA_945859605.1. Classification (NCBI taxonomy): domain Eukaryota; kingdom Metazoa; phylum Annelida; class Clitellata; order Crassiclitellata; family Lumbricidae; genus Lumbricus; species Lumbricus rubellus. The sequence continues at coordinate 34,663,028 of OX243814.1, forward strand.
TGTATGTGCACTTGTTATAGCGCCCCTTCAAGCTCTCTCTACTCAGAGGCGCTTCCGAATGCAGAGCGGACACTGCATCGGAGTTTCACACCGAAGCGCTGAGCAATTGTGAGTGAAGGACTTGCCCAAGGTCCTTACGTGGCGAGGTGGATTCGAACCTCGAACCTTCCGGCTCCAAGGCAACAACGCCACCACTACACCACCGCGCCTCACAATAATATTGTCACTGATGCATTGCCTCTTTCCATCCATCTTCCTATTCCACCTTGACTATATCTTCATTCCCTTGTATTCTTTCCGCCCTTCTTTACCTGCAGCTCTCTTCCCACAATCCTCTTTACACATTTTTCTTCAACTATCATCGTCATTCCTCGTCCATTTCCCTTCCTAATGTCTTCCCTTCTTTCCTCCTCTCTATACAACCTTGTTCCCTCCATGCCTCCTTCTCCACTCAATAGGCCTACCTTCCATGACTCCCTCCCTCAATGCCTTCTCCCCTCCATCCTTTCCTCCCTCCATCCCTTCCTCCCTCAATGCCTTCTCCACCTCAAAGCCTTCTTCCCTCCATGCTTTCTTTCCACCTTTTCCAGCTCAATCCTACGTTCTACGACTATCGTCTGCTCCTTAATACGCAACTTTCATCGGTCGTCGGTTTAACGCGGGAACACTGACACACGGTACAGGTCGCACAATAAAACGAAGTTGATAAATTTTTATAGCGCTTCATTAGACGCAGCGTTGGTGCAACGTCACGTACACAAACCTGGTCGCCTGCGGATGGCACGGCACGTTGCAATCGGATGATTTGAGTATATGCTTTGCAATGGCGTCTGCCAAGCCAGATGTATTATATACGCAGTTTATCGTGCAATTAATCCAAGTACATTGTCAGCGACTGAGTATTATAGTCGTCAGTGCAGTAGTAGCAGTACACGATCTGGCAGTATGTATGTGGTTGATTCGTGGCTGTGTAGTGTGTATACCTTCGCTGCCTTGCATCGTGTAGAAAGGCGAGATCAGTTTAAGCTCTGAGCCTCTGACTTGAAGGGTGTGCTGTTTCTGTAGCGCATTTATTTCCGCTGACCTGAGGTTGAAGTGGGATCTTCTCATCAGATGTAAAAAGAATGCAGAGGATCGGCGTAAATGGCGCAAAGGGATCAATGATTATTTTTATGTGGGTTGTTTGGCGTTTTGCCTGAAGGTAAAACTGGCCATTAAATTAATTCCGATGAAGCGTTAGGAATTCACTTTCGCTGTTTGTTTTTCTCTTCTTCTCCTCTTCATTTTCTCCGTCCGTCCATCCATCCATCCATCCATCCATCCATCCATCCATCCATCCATCCATTCACATCCATTTATCCATCCACCCACCCACCCATCCATCCCTTCACCCATCCACCCATCCATCCATCCATCCATTCATCCATCTATCCGTCCATCCATTCATCCATCCATCCATCCCTCCACCCATCCACCCATCCATCCATCCATGCATCAATCCATCAATCCATCCATCCATCCCTTCACCCATCCACCCATCCATCCATCCATCCATCTATCCGTCCATCCATCCATCCATCCATCCATCCATCCATCCATCCATCCATTCACATCCATTCATCCATCCACCCACCCATCCATCCCTTCACCCATCCACCCATCCATCCATCCATCCATTCATCCATCTATCCGTCCATCCATTCATCCATCCATCCATCCCTCCACCCATCCACCCATCCATCCATCCATGCATCAATCCATCAATCCATCCATCCATCCCTTCACCCATCCACCCATCCATCCATCCATCCATCCATCCATCCATCCATCCATCCATCCATCCATCCATTCACATCCATTCATCCATCCACCCACCCACCCACCCATCCATCCCTTCACCCATCCACCCATCCATCCATCCATCCATCTATCCGTCCATCCATCCATCCATCCATCCATTCACATCCATTCATCCATCCATCCATCCATCCCTCCACCCATCCACCCATCCATCCATCCATCCATCCATCCATCCATCCATCCATCCATCCATCCATCCATCCATCCATCCATCCATCCATCCATCCATCCATCCATCCATCCATCCATCCATCCATCCATCCATCCATCCATCCATCCATCTAGCCGTCCATCCATCCATCCATCCATCCATCTATCCGTCCATCCATCCATCCATCCATCCATCCATCCATCCACCCATCCAACCATCAATCCATTCATCCATCCATCCATCCATCCATCCATCCATCCATACATCCATCAATCCATCCATCTATATATCTGTCTGTCTGTTCGTCCGTTCGTCCGTCCACCCGCCCACCCACCCACCCATCCGCCCACCCACCCATTCATCTATCTATATATATAGCGGATTATAGCCGCTGTTTTTCTTTATTAGCCTTCGGTTCGGTGGCGAACAAATTCAATACTGCAACGCAAGCGTCAAAAGAATTTGCTTTTGTCCATCCCTCAGGGAATTGTACTCCACTGATAAGGCAAATAACACTGATCGACGGTAGCATTATTTTCTATAAAGCGTATTGATCATTTTCAATCTGATAATTCTGCATCGAACACAGCGACACAAATCGTCCGAAGTTCACTCAATTTCAGCGTAGCAAGTCATTGACAAGAAAAGGCCTTTGCGCTGCTGGGAGGGAGGGCAGGGATAGGGCAGGAGGGAGGACAGAAGGGAGGGTAGAAGGGAGGGTAGAAGGGAGATCAGGAGGGAGGACAAAAGGGATGGTAGAATCTAGGGTAGAAGGAAGGACAGAAGTGAGGGTAGAAGGTAGGGTAGAAGGGAGGGTAGAAGGGAGAGCAGGAGGGAGGACAGGAGGGGAGGGCAGTAGGGAGGGTAGAAGGGAGGGCAGGAGAGAGGACAGGAGGGAGGGCAGGAAATAGGGCAGGAAAGAGGGCAGGAAAGAGGGCAGGAAGGAGGGCAGAAGGGAGGGTAGGAGGGAGAACAGGAGGGAGAACAGAAGGGAGGGCAGAAGGGAAGACAGAAGGGAGGGTAGAAGGAGGGCAGGACGGAGGGCAGGAGAGATGCAGGAAAGGGGGAATCTTCCAGTTTGTTGGACTTTGTGCTGCACATTGAAAGTGAAGATCTTCTTCGTCGATTGAATGTGACTCTGAGGTATTAATGTCAGTTCGCTTTCATTCATCCGTCCATTGCTAAACCACTGACGTAGAAACAGATCAACCGTTCAAAGCAAAACATCACAAGGTCGCACCACGCATGCGCGCAGCCGTCACACTCGGCTCCTTGAATCAGCCAGCCACGACAGCGCGCGTACAGTGTCTAGTAGCGGCAGTCGTGGCCTGCAGACAGACAGTCCATGTCGGGACAATAATTAGGCAGTGCATAGAATGCATCAGGAAACGTTCACCAGGCATTTTTTTATTCGCCTGCATTTTGCTGTCTTTTACGGACCGAACTCTATAAATCAACGTCAGCAAATAATAACGTGTAGACTGCAGACACGGACGTAAGAATAGATGCAGTCGGGGTCTGATGCCAGGCAGCGCGCATTCACTGCGTGATGTTTTACAGCCAAAGAATTGTTGTCCAGTTATTGAATGGCTTCGCGATTATTTACGGCTAAGTTAACCGACAGCGTGCTTTAACCGCAGCTTAAAGCTTCCGTGGTGCTATTAGACTCTACCCGGTCCGTGTAAATGGTAGCTGAGACAAGGAGAGCAAAGTGTCACTGTATAATAGCGGTTATTTTCAAGGAGTATGGATTCCAGATGATAAATAGCACCGAGAAGCCGTTGAAAATACTGACAAATAGTACGTTTGTGAGGCATACTGTAGCCGAAATCTCTGTGTAGCGCCCCAATGAGTGTGTGTATCTGAGGAGCCACGAAGCGCATAAATTGAGATAACTCTCTGTCCGACGGGGTCTAAACGATCAGACAGGAAATGGCCACGCTGAAGAACACACTCACACACGTGTGCAACGCAAGTAACTCGGATATCTTTTTATGTCTTAAAGCTATCTCATACAGAATGCAGAACCATGCATAAATATTATTGTTACCCAAAACTGACAAAACACTGCACTTGATTACTGCAACTGAGGACCATTGTCTCTTAAAGTATCGTGCGACTAGCTTACCGGTGTAGCTAACTAGGCCAGTGAGGACAGGTAATTAAGTACTTAACACATTAATTACTCAATCCTACCTACTTTAATTATCGTCGCTAAAAGTTTCATCGCCTTCTAAGGTCTTTTCAATTCTCCCTCCCAATCTCCGGTCCGTGTCCTTCTTATTTTTCCACGCCCGCCTTTGTCTCCTCTCCTATATATATATATATATAATATATAGGGCTGTTGTTCGATTAAAAATTTTAATCGAAATTAATCGCGCGATTAATTTTTTTAATCGCAATTAACGCCAAATTAATCTCATAACATTTCCGTCAAATATATTAATCTTACTATTTTCTAAGGACCCCTGAAGCATATAATTTTAATGACTGAATGCATTCTTTCTATTGCAAACATATTCAATAACCTTTGGCTTGGGCCTATTTAATCTGCATTTAGTTTATTGAACAGTTTTGTATGGCAGACAGAATTTAATTGAAACACTGTTCAAATCAGTCAAAACCTCAAAATCCTGTTATTTGTTTTATTTGAGCCACCTTTAATTAAAATGTTTTAGACCTACATGAAAATTAGACAACCGTTTTCTGACTATCAAAATTAATTATTTATTCAGCCAATTGTATATGCAGACGAGTTTATTTACATTGGTCGGCTCAAGGGATGCTCTTATTAATTAACAACAGTAGGTCTACTACATCTATATTGAACCTCATTATTTAGTCAATTTTTCACGACAGGTTGCGGTTCTTGACTTCTTGCCAAACCTCATCTTAGTTGTCCTTCTGTAAACATTTATTTGAAACCTGTATCGATTGGTCTTGCCATCTCCCGAAGTTCAACCAATGTAGTCTGACGGGGTAAGGAAACAACTTTAGTGGACGATGCGATACGGCCGATGTCGACGGCTCATCGTTAGGACGTTAGCGTTTAACGCATGTTTTGGTTCGCATGCAGGCGATAATTGAGCAAAGAATTGCTACGATAATACTCAAATTCTTTTTTGGAATATTTGCCAAAGAATGTATCACTAGTTTTAAGTATGAGCCTTCCGTTTAAAACTAGTTTTCTGCATCTGATTCCATTTTAATCAGATCTAATTAACGCGCGCGATTAATGCGTTAAAAATTTTAATCGCAAATTTTTTTAACGCGTTAATCGCACGCGTTAACGCGATTAAATCAACAGCTCTAATAATATATATGTAATTTTATATATATAATGTATATATTGTTGGCTAGTTGTTAGGAGTATGTGCATGTAAGCTAAACCATGAAAGAAAATCATTCGAAAAGTTTCAAAATATATTAACAAATCAATTGCAACGATACTCACTGTACCGTAACTAAGAACAAAACGGAAAACGAAGACGGACTAATACTAGTATCTAGGCCTACTACAAGTGTCTTCCACAATAATGGAGACTCAAATAATAAGTAAAACGTAACCACCATGGGTTCGTACAGAATTAACAGGCCACACAATGGCACACAATCATGAAGCTCAACTAAGCTTAACTAGGCTTAAATAAGACCGGTCCTCCTACCCTCAGAAACACTTCTATTTATACGATCTAAAATGGGGTGCGGCTATACGACAGTCAGCGTATGAATGAACGATAGAATGAATGAATGAATGAATGAATGAAAGGTCTAATCCCAACAATATTATATGTATATACTAGCTGAACCCGGCCACGCGTTGCTGTGGCTGAAAAGAGGCTCTCTCCCCCTCCCCTCCCCCTCCGCTCCCTCCCCACCGTCTTCGTCCCGCTCCCTCCGCTCCTTTCCTCCGTCACGCCGTGAAGGCCGCTTTGGGGAAAGGCCTCCCTCCCCCGCCCCTCCACTCCCCTTCCCCCTCGACCTCCCCTCCCCCTCCGCTCCCTCCCCACCGTCTTCGTCCCGCTCCCTCCGCGCCTTTCCTCCGTCACGCCGTCAAGGCCGCTTTGTGAAATTTTGAATCGCTTATGACGTCACAGGACGCGACATCATTCATGTTTAGTCTGCTGTGTTTGGAGACATCGTTTGTGAAATGTGGCAGCCGTGTGGGACGTGTTGAATTTGTAAATGGCGGACGAACGGATTGCAAAGTTCACTTTCTGTGGAAAAGATTGGGTTTTTTCGTGGAAAAGAAATCTAAAGACACGGTGCTATTGGAATGGAAGGTTTTGGTAAATTTTCACAACAATCGCTGCGTAAGTTTCGGCGTGATTGTAACATTAACTATTGAAAAGTTTCATTTTTATTTATATAGATAATATGTATATATTATATCATCCGCATGAGTCATCCCTCGTTTCACGTCCTTTGTCTTCGCTCCCTTATCCCTCCTGTCTTTTTCTATTTGCCATTATTTCCACAAATCCTCCTTTTTTACCCACATTTCCAGCTTAATCTTTTTAATTTTGCACCTACCTTAAGCCCCTATGCGTGCCGTCTACATGTACACGGGCAACGTTTATCGCAATTAGTCTAAATATCAGTAAGTCTAGACTATTATTTGCCTGATACGCTTAGAAGCATTACAAGCATAAACCACTTCTCAGACTTATTAGTCTGCATTATAATTGTCTTAATAGGCTGTTCCGTTTACTTCTCATCCTCCTGGGTAGGCTGTTCCGTCAACTTCGCATCCTAGTTAGAGACTTGGCAGAGTTTGTTTTTCTCGCCATAAAAATTAGAAGGCCTACAGCGCATTGAAATAAAATTGTAATGACTAGTTTATCCCATGTAACATTTTTATTTTTATTACAAGAAAGAAATGTTACGCACAAAACTTCTTTGTTTTTTAATGAGGATCAATTTTGCTCGTTTGTATTTCTTTTGTAGCTGTGATGGTTCTGGAGTTATTGTGAAAACACCGAATTTAGGCAGCCATTTTTCCAAGATGGTGGCTCGAGCACAGCTCAGATTTATGGGGACTTTTGGTATTTTCGTCAGTGGGGTGTACGTAACAACTCTGCCAAGTCTTTACGTAGTGATAATTTGTTGAGTCGATTTTCCTAAAATTCTTCCACTACACTGGCAGATATATAGACAGGAAACAAAACGGAGACGCAAAGACGCGTAGACGGTCAATTAGACAGACAGGTTTATACATGGTGAACATTCAGACATACTTAAACAAAGACGCACGCAAATAGGCAAACACAGGCAGAGTGACATACAGAGAGAGAGATAGACAAACTGACAGACAGGCAGAGAAAAACACACTGTCACACAGAGACAGACAGGCAGAAAGAGAGAGAGAAAGAGATAGATACGGAGAGAAACAGACAGAAGTAGACAGAGAGAGGCAGAGAGAGAGATAGAGGGAGGCAGAGAGAGGCAGAGAGAGGCAGAGAAAGGCAGAGAGAGGCAGAGAGAGGTAAAGAAAGGCAGAGAGAGACAGAGAGAGGCAGAGAGAGGCAGAGAGAGACATGCAGATAGACAGAGAGAGATTTACGAGCGAACGTACAAAGCCGAATGGATCCAGACAAGAAAGAGAATCGCAGCATGAAACCAGAACAAGAAATCAATTACAAAGAACGCGTATACATACAGCTGAGAAGAACAGGAGCTGCAAAATTACAGGCACAAACAATAGAATCTTTGACAAGTATAAGCCTACACATATCATAATTAATATAATTATTATGCAATTACCGGTAGACTATAATAATAATAATAATAATAGCAATGACGATTTCTGTGGCGCCGTAACACAGTTATAAGGGCGACTAAATTGTGTATAAAAACAATATTATTATACATGCCTGTAACAGTAAGTTGTGTGCCTGTGTGCCTGTGTGTGCGCGCCTGTGTGTGTGTGCATGTGTGCCTGTATGCCTGTGTGCCTGTGTGTGTCTGTTTGCCTGTGTGTGCCTGCGTGTGCCTGTGTGTGTGCCTGTGTGCCTGTATGCCTGTGTGCCTGTCGACTCAACTTAGAATGATTTCGTATACCGTATAGACTCGAGATTAGTTTTGATTCGTTTTACGTAATTAATAAAAAAAATAGCAGAATGATTACAGTGGGGCGCGGTGGTGTATAGTGAATAATGTTCGTAGCCCTGCAGCCGGAGGGTTGCAGGTTCGAATCCCCAAACACAACTCAACCAAAAAATAGACATAGAATAGTTTACATGTAAATAACTAAATATAGCTGCAAAATATCAGAATCGATGCTCGCGAAAATCCAGAATTCTTTATCTCTTTTCCTTAGACTTTAGTGGACTCTAGAAATGAAATTTGGTGCATTTTGTCTAAGATGCAAACAAGCCTCAGGGCATATTAAGCCTAGAAATGATGCGACGCTTTTTCTCATAATGGGCGACACACACACATGCACACATTTGCACACACATACATTTAGACACATATTTAGAGATGCAGAAGAAGATGTAGGTGCACACAGATATACAGAATGACAGCCAGATACAACGTATACATATACAAGGGGAGAATAACAGACGAGTTAATAGATATAGTCGCATGCAAAGAGGCATGCAGAGGAACAGATAGAGGCATGCAGAGAGACAGCTAGAGACATGCAGAGGGACAGAAAAAGGCATGCAGAGGGACACATAGAGGCATGCAGAGGGACATATAGACGGATTGAGGGAAACAGAAAGAGACTTGCTTAAGGCGACAGAGGCGTTAACAGTGAGGTATCGCGAAATTCTCCAATGTTTTCAGACTCTGCACATACGTACATACATGTACATACATGTACATGTACATACATGTACGAGTGTCTTTCTGGCGCACTATCAATCGTTATTATTATAGGTGACACTTTCTTCCTGTCAACAGCTGTACCTGTTGCAAGTCCTTGGCTTGAGGCATAGTGTCGTCCGTATATATGTATATATAAATAAATGTATATATTATATATTTACAGTTGTCTCTCTATATGTGTCGTAAGCGTATATATTCTCGAAAACGAAACCGCTACTTAAGGACGCACCAAGGCTTGGGCATCAGTTTATTCACGAGGGCAGAGAGTTTTCCACATAATACATAATCATATAACGGTATGCATATATATATTCGGCTCTCTATCTCTCTCATCTATCTCAATCTCTCTCGTACTTTCTCTGTCTCTGTCTCTGTCTGTGTCTGTGCCTCTGTCTGTCTGTCTCTGTCTCTGTTTCTGTCCGTCTGTCTGTCTTTCTCTCCCTATCTCTGCTTCTCTCTCTTTGTCTCTCTGTCTCTGTCTGTATGTCTCTCTGTCTCTCTCTATCTCTCTTTTATTCTCTGTCTGTCTGTCTGTCTGTCTGTTTGTCTCTCTTTCTCTTGTTTCTTAATTGCCTCTTTCATCTAACACTGCATATCTGGCATTTTTCAGTTTCATAGCCATTTCATTTAAATCTCTTGCTATACCCGCTAGAAATACATGTACACTGAAGTATAAACTTCGTCGACCTCTCATGCAAGGTTTTGGCATCACTTTTCATTGTATTATAGGTAAACGATTACATACAAAGGCATTTGAACGAGTAGGTAAAATGTCCACTTTTTGGAGGAAAGTTTATTTGCAGTCAAGCCATTATGGTGTCGGCAGGTCACGTCAGGGTAATGGGAGTTATTCAGCAAGTCGAAGATATCACAATTAATGTAAAGACGACATTAAAAACTCCAAACAATTTTTGGCAGGTCACAAATAAATCAGATTAGGAGTAAAAATGTAAAATAGACAGTTTTTTTGTCAAATGATCTGCGGCGACATTATTGTTAGCGCAGCCACTGAAAAGACCAACAGAACATGCTATAACATGAATGCGTGTCACCTTTCTCTCTCCTTCTGAAATTCACTTTCAACCTGCAGAACTCACATGTCTTTGTCTCACTGACTAATTGCCCTTTTATCGCCTGTCAGCTGTCCTCTTTCATCTCACATCCTCCTCCTCCTCCTCCTCCTCCTCCTTCTTCTTCTTTTTTTCTCTTCTTCTTTTCCTCCTCCTCCTCCTCCTCCTCCTGCTCCGCTCTTTGATCCTCCTCCGCCTCCTTCTCCTCGTCGTCCTCCTCCTCCACTTCCTCATCCAGATTCTCGTCCTACTCATCTCCTCATTTTCCTCATTTTCCTCATTTTCCTCCTCCTTCTCCTCTTCCTCCACCTTCTCCTCCCCTCTCCTCCACCTCTCTCATTCTCCATTCGTTTGCGTCTATGCTTAATCTTCTCTGAACAACAGTGTGAACATGATGTGCGTGCTTCTCGTTCCTTCATCCTCCTTCTCTCCTCCTCCTCCACCTTCTCCTCCTCGTCCTCTATTCCCTCTTCGCTCCATTATTCATCGTCGTCCACCTCCATAACATGCATACAGACGTGAGACGACACTGCCACTACCACTGCCACTGCCACTACCACTGTCACTGACACTGCCACTGCCACTGCCACTGCCACTGCCACTGCTGCCATCTAGTGAGAGATGATCGCATGTCAACCGCGTATACATATAATACACCACTGCAGCTTCTTTGGAAACACCGACTCCGATCAGGCAACCGAAACAGCAAGACTCGAGTCATGAGCCACAGACATAAAAGGCGCTATAATAATTATGTAATCGATGTGTGTGTTGTTATATACGTTGCGTTTCGTAGACAATGCACAAACAATGCACATGCAGTGCAACTGTAGCTCTGCAGAAAGTCGTCGCTTTGGACTCAAACGATAAGACAAGTGTCGTGGCTGTAATTTGTTTGTACATGTATGTGCACTTGCTATAGCGCCCCTTCAAGCTCTCGCTACTCAGAGGCGCTCCTGATGCAGAGCGGACACTGCATCGGAGTTTCACGCCGAAGCGCTGAGCAATTGTGAGTGAAGGACTTGCCCAAGGTCCTTACGCGGCGAGATGGATTTGAACCTCGAACCTTCCGGCTCCAAGGCAACGACGCCACCACTACACCACCGCGCAAGTAGGTAAGTAAGTAAGTAATTTTCGTTTATTCAACAATTAACCCTATTGACAAACCGCAAGCAGTAACAGCTATGCAGTACAGAACATGAAAAAGCTTGTTTGACAAAAATGGCATTTTCATAAATGCCCCTACAAATTAGCTTATAATAGATAACTATAATAGGGCCTACTTGTCTACATGCTCTTGTATAAAGTCCTGTGGATGTAATTCCTTTTGTCCTTAGTTTGCAAACAAGAGTCATCTTAATCGTAAACTACAAATTCATAAACAGCTACCCTATGGACAATGGACATTTAAGGCATAATCGCAAAGCATCATATAATATATATTTTATATTTAAATTTGCAATTGCGGCTTTACTGAAGGGTGGGCACTGGGCAGTAGGCCTACTGCTCTCTAAATAAATGCCTGGCTTTCTGCGGTGCTCACAAATTGATAATTTGAATGTCAAATGTAGCCTACAATTGCCACTCAAAAACAAAACAAAAAACACAACGGCGCTTCAGAACTGTACAGTCAGCCCAAGGTCAAGAAGCTTAAGTGGAAAGTTACTAAAAGCAGCTTATTTCAGAGATAAGCCTATATTATAGGAGCGACAGCAGAGCTTATATGCTGGACCGCGGTGTTGCTTAGGTGGCATCCAACCAAGCTGCCGTAATCAGCAGAGCGAAAAAATCGAGACGAGGTATAGGGATAGAAAAGACTCAGACATGGATATAAATCTGTAAGATAAGATGAAGCATACATGCAGCTTGTATACATGTATAGTGACAGTCTGCAATGGTAATGACACGTAAGCAACACGATATCAGAATCAAAGTGTCTATACACGTATAGTCGTATAGGTATAATAATAACTCTAATACAGTTGCAATTGAAACTGGATATCTGCTCCGTTTTACTGTTATGATGGTGCCATGACAACGAGTGTCCATTTGGACTGCATGATCACGTATCATGCTTCTGTTTTATGTTTGTATGTGCACTTGTTATAGCGCCCCTTCAAGCTCTCTCTTTTACTCAGAGACACTCCCGAATGCAGAGCGGACACTGCATCGGAGTTTCACGCCGAAGCGCTGAGCAATTTTGAGTGAAGGACTTGCCCAAATTCTTTTCGCGGCGAGGTGGATTCGAAACTCGAACCTTCCGGATCCAAGGCAACGACGCCACCACTACACCACCGCGCCCGCGTTATATAACATAGATCTACATAATTTATTATGTAGGCCTATCTTATTCTTCTATATCACTTGGTCCGTAAATTGCATTGAAACCAAAGGATGTTAATTTTGTCGCGTGGTCTTGTTTGTGTGCCATCTTATTGCTTCTAAGATAAAAAAAAGTCACCCCATGCAGTAATAAGCGAGTCTCCTGTCTTTTTTCGGTAACCCTTTGCATCCCGAGAAGTTATACCATTCTCTGTGCATGCAATGCCAATTCCAATGTCTCTCGATCAATAAAATGATTGATTGATTAATTGATTGATTGATTGATTAATTGATTGATTGATTAATTGATTTTTTTGAATAATTGATTAATTGATTGATTGATTGATCAATTGATTGACCAATTGATTGATTGATTGGTTGATTGATTGATTGATTGATTGATTAATTGATTAATTGATTAATTGATTAATTTATTTATTGATTAATTGATTAATTGATTGATTGATTGATCAACTGATTGACCAATTGATTGATTGATTGGTTGATTGATTGATTGATTGAGTGATTGCCGGAACGCAAAAACTCAGAGAAGTGTAATTATCAAGAGCGGTGGTGCATAGGATATACTGGGATAGACTCATGAGCTAGATGAAAACAATAGTCACGGAAACCACGCACATGCGGTTCCGCAGGTCCGGGATTCGAACTCTAACCGAGAGTCGCGTGGCAAGAAAAACTCTTTAGCCTCTGCTAAACTTCTATTGAACCATGGCGTGACTTATATAGGAAAGTCTTTTCTTGTCAATTCTATTCAATGATGCAGTTCTGCCAAAAGCCAAGCACGAGAGTATTGTTCAATGCGGGGGTTATTTTAACGTGCAGCTGGACACAAAGTGTGTAGTTGGAAAACGAATTTGTGCAGTTGAAAATCAGGTTTTGTGCAGCTACTTTTTCACACACAATCGCATAAACAATGTCAGTAGCTAATATATTTTAATTAAACTAATTGTAACAAACAAGATTATAAGACATTTTTGCCGTGAATTTAACTTTAAATTTCTATTGACACTCTATTGGCATAAAATACAAGAAAACAAGTAGAGATAAAGACATGACATATTCAAACAAGCTATCTGATGCAAGCCAAATAACGCTTAGCTTAGTTGATTGGTCAGATGGAGGAGATGGAGGTTTGAGGGGAGGTCATTCCAGATTGACGGTCCCACAACCGAGAAGGCTCGGCGCTGTCTGGTAGCTAAGCGAGCCCGTGGAACAAGCAGTTGTCCCTTCGCAGCGGAGCGAAGGGCCCGACGCGCTTCAATGTCAGAGACAGGACGACAGAGGACGCGCAGATAAGATGGAGCACAACCAAGAATACAGCGAGAAACAAGGGCAGCAATGCGGTAATTGATGCGTTGGGCTATTGGCAGCCAATGCAGCACATCACGCATGTAGGCAGAGACAGGCGAAAATTTAGGAATTCGCCCGATGAGTCGGGCAGCAGAGCGTAGAACCCGGTCTAACCGTCCCAGAACCCCAAGGGGAAGGCCAACAAGGATTGAGCAGCAATGGTCAATACGACTAGTTACAAAGGCGTGAACAAGCACAACTAGCGCATCATGAGAGAGAGAGCGAGCAATCACTCGAAGTTGACGAAGCTGATAGTAACAGCTTCGAGCGACAAGGTTAACATGCTGGGTGAGACTGAGTTCACAGTCAAGGGTGACACCCAGGTCACGGACCGTAGAAGAGAAAGTAACGTCCGGAAACAGTTGAGCTAGCAGAGGCAGATCTATATTCTCAAGTTGCCGACGGCCGCCCAGCCAAATGAATTGCGTTTTACTGGGATTTAAGAGAAGCCGGTTTGACGCCATCCAAGAGGAAAGGACGTCAACAGTCAGGCACATCAGGCGCACAGTGTTAACTGAGTCAAATGGGCTAGAATGTATGTAAGCTTGAGTGTCATCAGCAAAGATTTGGTGAAGGAGCCCCTGGGACTCAAGTAGAAGACAGAGATCAGCCGTGTAGAGAAGATATAACAGAGGGCCAAGTACGGAGCCCTGAGGTACACCAAGGGGAGCAGGAACCCAGAGGGACCTAGAGGAACCAATAACCACACAGGTTAATGGTTATAATGTTATTATTTACTATCATAATATAATTATGACACAATCCTGCTAAAATTAGAATAACTTACTGCTAATATTTGTACATATACTACTTTTGTACAACTGAATGGCTTCTCACCAGTTGTATCCTTCAAATTTTAAACTGTAAAATTTAAAAATGCTTGGTCCTATTATTTGAACACATAATTATAGTAAAACCTAAAAACAACATCATCACTACACATGGCAACCTGAATTTGGTACCGCTAGTTTATTAGTTCTTGGTTGGTTTGTGTACCATTAAATATGATTTCAGAAAGTACGTCCTGGTCAGCAATTCAGGACCATCTTGGGAAATAGGGTTAAACTGATATAGCACGTGCCGAAAAGTCATTAGAATAACAGTCTCAGCAACTGGAGAACTGAGCTGCTGAACTCGATACATCATCATCATCATCAATATCATAGGGCTCAATGCCCGTTAGAGTCCGACGCCACTCTCTGTCTGAGTCTGTCTCGCGTCATGCTGCCCAGCCTCAACTTGTCCGGTCAGCAGGTCTGCTCCATACCATTAACATCTTGGAGCATCTAGACCACATTGTCCGATTGAAGAGAATCGTGAAAAAGAGGCATGAAGGACAACGTGGGTCAATGCCCGTTGTGTCCCACGCTCTCTCCCCCGACTCTCTCCACTCGATACATATCGATACATAAAGGTATATTTTATTGTAATTATAATAATTTGTATATTGAATCCTAAAACACTTTTTCATCAGTACTGAATAGTCTAACGGAGTTATTTTGCTAAAATGGCACCTTAAAAGGGTACCATTATAGTGTGGAAATAGCCCCACCCCCAAATATTTGTTACGTGTTGCTTATATTTATTGAAGTCTTAGCCCACTCTTATAGATCTAAGCACTGAAAAGTACAGGTATTTTGTTAAGATGACACCTTAAAATGCTGCCATTGCAATGTGGAAATTCAAAAAGTTTCTGATGAGGCTCTGAAAAAGTACTGGTATTTTGTTAAGATGACACCTTAAAATGCTACCACTGCAATGTGGAAATTCAAAAAGTTTCTGATGAGGCTGTGAAACATTACAGGTATTTTGTTAAAATGACTCCTTAAAATGCTACCAATGCAATGTGGAAATTCAAAAAGTTTCTGATGAGGCTGTGAAAAATTACAGGTTTTAAAAAAAATGACATCTTAAAATGCTACCATTGCAATGTGGAAATTCAAAAAGTTTCTGGTGAGGCTCTGAAAAAGTACAGGTAATTTGTTAAAATGACACCTTAAAATGCTACCATTGCAATGTGGAAATTCAAAAAGTTTCTGGTGAGGCTCTGAAAAAGTACAGGTATTTTGTTAAAATGACACCTTATAATGCTACCATTGCAATGTAGAAATTCAAAAAGTTTCTGATGAGGCTCTGAAAAGTACAGGAATTTTGTTAAGATGACACCTTAAAATGCTACCATTGCAATGTGGAAATTCAAAAAGTTTCTGATGAGGCCCAGAAAAGTACAGGTATTTTGTTAAAATGACACCTTAAAATGCTACCATTGCAATGTGGAAATTCAAAAAGTTTCTGATGAGGCTCTGAAGAAGTAGGCTATAGGTATTTTGTTAAAATGATACCTTAAAATGCTACCATTGCAATGTAGAAATTCAAAAAGTTTCTGATGAGGCTGTGAAAAATTACAGGTATTTTTTTTAAATGACACCTTAAAATGCTACCATTGCAATGTGGAAATTCAAAAAGTTTCTGATGAGGCTCTGAAGAAGTATAGGTATTTTGTTAAGATGGTACCTTAAAATGCTACCATTGCAATGTGGAAATTCAAAAAGTTTCTGATGACGATCTTAATGGTATTTGTTAAGATGACACTTTATAAAATGGTACCATTGCAATTTGGAAATTCAAAACATTTCTGATGGGAAGGGGGCACATCCCCATCCCCATACCCTCCCCTACCAGTCTCGGCGCTACGCGCCTCAAGAGAGTCATTCGGACACTCGATTGTCTCCCCCCCCCAGAAACCTGCTTCCTCCAGCGGATGGGGACTAGATTAAACACTGCCTTTGGAGAAGTAGGTTTTTAAACTTAGCCATAATCATGATAATTATAATAATATTAATACTAATAAGATAATAATAATAATTGATAATAATACATAATAATAAAGAAGAAGAATAATAATTTGGCTTTAGTCTCAATAATGACCAATCTACCGATGTAGGATGCTAATCTGATAATTATGTGCAGTTGAGATAATTCCTTAAAATAACCCCTGGTTCAATGAGAATAAGCTATATGTCGCCGTATATAGCCTACACTGTGTCCCAATAAATCGGGACCCCTTTTTATAATGTGAATAAAACAGGCAAATTTTAATCGATTTTCAAAATTTTAAAACTGTTTTTATCCTGAGATAATTATCTTACATTGATTCAAATATGAAGTTTCTGGAATGAATATTGACGCCACAGTTACGTCATTTGCATAAGAGAATTCATATGTTAAGTACCGAACACAATTTTTTCGGTACTTAACATTTGAATTCTGTGATGCAAATGACGTAATTGTGACGTCAATAGTCATGCTAGAAACTTCATATTTGAATCAATGTAAGATAATTATCTCAGGATAAAAGCCGTTTTAAAATTTTGAAAATCGATTAAGAATTGCCTGTTTTATTTACATTATAAAAAGGTGTCCCGATTTATTGGGACACAGTGTATGATTATATACTCTGACTCGATCTCTTTTCATATTATGCAACGATTCGTTTTGACAGTCAAATCAAACGCACCACACTCCGTTACAAAATGACTACTCCGGTCTTATAATATATATTATATAGACCCATATTATGATGTAATCGAGAGAGTCATTTTTTAGATATTATGACGATCCGTTTCCTTAGACTGCACAACATATAAGTACTTATTATGTCATTTTTAGACATGTAGTTATTTCCAGACATTTAGGTCATTTTCTGATTTTAGATGGTGTTAATAATAATTATTCCAGAAGTAATTTTTAGATGGAATTTATTCCCATGCATACGTCATTTCAGATAGAATTAACGCTAGAAGTCATTATTAGACAGAATTTATTCCCATAGATCATTTTTAGATGAAATCTTTTTTGTTAAACTCAACAGAGATTTTCTTGTTAGCCTACCTATAAAGTTGCTCTTGTTTAAAACTTTTAGATAGCCACGTAAGTATAGCACTGTCGAATGAATGAATGAACGAAAGAACGGCCGAACGAACGAACGAACGATTGAATGAGCGAATGAATGAACGAACGAATTAATTACATGTATAATTCAAGCCCCCTTTCCAGTCTAGATTCTAATCCTTGTTCTATATAATTTCAACCAGGCTTCTGCAGTCTTTAATCTTTATCAGTTGTCATTACAATGTCTTCAGCATTGTTGCAATGGCGCTACAGAATTCATTGATCGAAATGCGCTGCATAAATGTTTTCTTACATTACATTCCAGATATATTCTGAGCGTGCTATCGTTAAAATGTCATCACGAAAATAAATCCGTCAGATGGTCCAGATAATTAATTACATCGGAAGATGAGATTTATTAATTATCAGATCAAAGAAACAGACGGAAATCGATTGCATGCAGCTTACATGTACATGTATGCTACATGTATGCTATTTAAACTAATGTAGGCCCATGTACGGATGTAATTATGCGTGTATGCATAAGATATTGAACTACTTGATCTGAAACAGGAAGACGCTGGAGACAGAACAACATGGAGACAAAGGATCCGAGTGGCTGACCCCTCCTCAGCGAGGGATTAATCGTAGCCAGAAGGAAAAGAAGAAACACAAGATATTCATGCGTGTATAGGCTTATATGTGTTTGTGTCTGTTTGCATGTGCACTTGTTAGAGCACCCCTTCAAGTTTCTACTCAGAGGCACTCCCAACTACAGCGCGGACACGAATATAGGTGGATTCGAACCTGCAACCCTCCGGATGCAAAGCGAACTGTGGACGAAAATCCGCTGGTTGGCTCCACAGTGTCCGCATGTTCCCATGGGTTCACCATAATGTGGGGCGCGGTGGTGTAGTGGTGGCGTCGTTGGCATGGAGCCGGAAGGTTTGAGTTTCAAATCCACCTCGCCGCGTAAGGACCTTGGGCAAGTCCTTCACTCACAATTGCTCAGCGCTTCGGCGTAAAACTCCGATGCAGTGTCCGCTCTGCATTCAGGAGCGCCTCTGAGTAGTTAGAGAGAGTGAACGGGCGCTATAGCAAGTGCACATACACACAATAATTGGTGACTCCTATTCCGTGCTTTGTTTGGTTAACTGGCGTAATATAATAATACTAATAAACCTTGAAGGAACGCTACAGAAAATGCGAGAAATAATTCACGAATTCGTAATGACATTTAACATCAAACTGTCTGTAGCTTAACGTCTCTGCGGGAGCCAGTTGCGTTGATGGAGTAAGCTTATAGCGACTACAGGTGACAGTGTACACTGTACAGTGTACAGGTACACTGGCGGATACAGAATTTTCGAATGGGGCGGGCGAAAATTGTTCGTGATCTTTGCCAGAAGAAAAGCTGATGACTTTTTAGTCTTCGCTTCTTCTGGTTCTCTGCCCCTATAGGCAGGTTCGGCTGTCCAATGTCGCCACTCTTCCCTCCGCTGGGCCTTCTCCTTTAGTCTTTGGTAACCGATCCTCTTCATCAGCATGTCTAGCAACATCTGTCGTGGTCATTTGACATTTTACTCGGGATTCGTAGAGGGCTGGTTTCCCGTTGCCTTCCCCTCGGTGTTTTTAACGAGACACCATCTCCCTGCGTTGCCGAGTTCCGTCATCCGTCCTTCAGGATCTTCTCCTCTGGGTTCTCGCATATACCGGCGAGAACTCGGTGGCCCAGCACGCACTTGGTTTTCGACAGGGGGGACCGCGTGTAGGTGGCGTGGTGGACTTTTGAGCAGCAGAGGCTATATGAGACGCTTGCTTACCCCATTCCCCCCTTTTTAGGCACCTGATCGTAATCTCTAGGGAAAATACTATTACATCTCTAGTCGCATTGCTACCGCTACTTTTTCTCTATCGCCTTGTCCCGCTACATTGATTTAAAGCTTGTTGAAACCACATGGGGGGGGCATGTCCTATGGACTTTTGAAATGGGGGCTATGGCCGGATTACCCCCTGTATCCGCTCCTCTATTGGTATGCGTGTGTTTATTAATGGCTATGTGTTTATTAATGGCTATTTGTTTATTAATGGCTAAGCGTTTATTAATGGCTATGTGCTTATTAGTGGCTATGTGTTTATTAATGGATATGCGTTTATTAATGGCTATTTGTTTATTAATGGCTAAGCGTTTATTAATGGCTATGTGCATATTAGTGGCTATGTGTTTGTTAATGGCTATGTGTTTATTAATTGCTTTAATAAACACTCACCTGTTAAACGGGCGACGATGAGAACAAGTTGAAGAACAAGTTGAAGAAGAACAACGCAGGTGAGAACAGTTCTCATGTTCTTTCGTTCGATCACAGTAAGTCTCGATCTGTCTGTCTACGATCCTGTCTCTTTGCCTGTCTGTGTCTGTCTTTATTTCTGTCTGGTTGTACCTCTAGCCACCACGGGTCTAAGAAAGCCAATTTACTAAGACGCAGTGTAGTTGAGACACACACACTCAATGACTCTGGACGGTTCAAGAGTGTCCTAAACGGAAACGGAATTATGAAAACGACAACGTGTGTTGACAGTAACTCATGAGTGAATTAATACCAGCCAACTTCTTTGAACTGATTATATTATTGCAATCGCAGAAACATTTGAACGCCGCTTAAAACAAGTCTTATTGTTGTCGCTGTTGACGCTGCTATTGTTCCTATTGTACTAGTAGACAAGTCTATTGTGCATTGTCTGCTTCTCACAGGTGTCGTTGTCTGCTGCTGAAGCTGTTGTTCTTTTTCCACGCATGCTCCTCCTCCTCATCCTCATCCTCCGTCCGACCGAATGACCCATACCGTCACCAATCGTCTTCAGTCCATCACTCCTCTCTTATCCTCCTCCCACTTCTCCATCCTCCTCCTCATCATCCCCATCCTATGACAGTGGCTCAGCCTCATCCGCTCGTCGTCGCTAGTGCTGCTGCTGCTGCTGGTGGCATTGGCGCTGCTGCTGCTGCTGCTGGTGATGGTGGCATTGGTGCTGCTGCTGCTGCTGCTGGTGGTGGTCACTGTCTCCGTCGTTGTCGTCCTTCATCGCGATGAATGCGATGGCGATTTATTATCAATGAACATTAATATCAGTCCACCACACGATGATCATCGCATAACACACGATGTAAACACGATGCAACCGACTATCCGACCAACCATGCCCATCCATCCTTCTGTCCGTCCTTATGTTCGTTTCTATGTTAGTACTCATGTCCGTCCTTAACTTCTTGTGTCCAAGTGTCCATCCTTATGAATTCATGAATTCATGAATTCATTTAATAATTCATTAATTCATTGATTATAATTTATCAATTCATTTTTTCATTGATTAATTAATTAATTAATTAGTTAATTAATTAATTAATTAATTAATTTATTTATTTATTTATTAATTCATAGATTAATTAATTAATTAATTCGTTAATTCATTAAGTCGTTAATTAATTAATTAATTAATTAATTCAATCCATCATTCATTCATTCATTCATTCGTTCATTCATTCATGGGCTTATGTAGTGCCCTTTTAAGAAACCTACTCAGGAGCGCTTCCAGTCCAGAGATCAATATTATTATATATTATTTATTGCATATGCAATAATTTTATACATGTAAAATCAATTCAGATATCTGTCTGTCTGTCTAGATTTCCGTTCGTCCTTTTTGTCCTGATCTTTTTTTCGCACATACATGTTTATTGTTTAACCTTCAGGCTACCAAGCTTTTTTGTAACACTGACTACCAAGGAGGGGGGTTGTTTGAGATATCATAACTTGTAATACACTTATGGATTCAGCATTCATTTCTGCACAAAATGGTATATTTAGGTTTAAACTATATGAAAGCACCCCGAAGTTATGAATTTTTTACCGTAGGCACCCGTCGATTCCACAAAATGTATACTTTCGCATAAGCAAAATATTAGATTCTGTGTGTTTTTAACATAATTTATTTAATTAAAAATAGTTTACATATAATAAAGTCCAATATTCAACTATAAAAACTAGTAATAAGTTAGTTTTAGTTACAATAAAAAAAGAAAAAAATGTAAAACATGCTAAAAAACCTTTACGCAGACTTATCAGTTTGCGTTGTAAAAAACCCCAACATTTTCACACATTTAAATTTATTTTGAGCACTTCCGGTCATCAAATGCCAAATTAATTGGTATCAAAAAATAGCCCTAAATGCCCTCTATAGAACGACATAATTTATTTCTCTTAAAAAATAAATTATGAATAATTTTTAATAGGAAAAACATAAAAATAATTATGAAAATAAAACACCTTTATTTATATTTTAATTTATTTTGAGCATGGTATATCATCACACATTTTAGCTCAAAATGTGTGCAAATGAATCCTCTACAGCTACCTAAAACGTCAAAATTTTATTCCTAACGAAAAAAGTTTGATTTGATAAAAACCTAGGGGGGGTGGATACCACCCCCCCCCTGGTAGCCCGAGGGTTAACATGTATGAAACATTGTGTATATATATTTATATTCATTGGTCAAAATATTTTTTCTGCGGACTTATGTCCGCGTGTTGTCCTTTCGTCTAGTCGTCAGAATCACAGGCATTTGTCGCATCGAATAATATGAGAATTTATAAAGTGATTCTTGCAGTAGGCTGAGTAGGATATACATGCAGGCCTAATACGTAGATCAACAATTTAGATAAGAATGGTTGGGGCAGGGTCCAAGCCTGATTAGATACGGTATATAGCGTATACCGTTCTGCCAATCGAAGAATTATTGGGCCTTTATTTCCGTTTGTAGGTTTTGTCATTTATTTATTTTATCTATCTATCATTTATTTATTTATTTTATTTTCATCATTAATCAGAGGCAACTTCAAATGCCTACGGTATGTAATGTAATGTAAATCTTCGAGGATTTCTCAGCGCCCACAAAAACCACGTCAGGGAGACCAGCTTATTCACCGGCGCTATATCAAATCAAGTCCGCAATAGCAAGAGCTGCCGTTTTCGTTCCGGTTCCAGGTCAAAATCTGGAGAGGTCAAGCCGGGGAGACGGTGGACCTACACTTGTACCTATAATGAGCGTTTTAGATTCAGTTTGACTACAGAAAAAAGCAGAGCCTTCTATTACAGTACTCTGGAAGAAAGCATCCTTGACTTATGCAAGAAAGGAGAAATATTTGAAACTGGGACATTTTAGCAGTCGTCAAGACGGTCAATCACATTGGGGAAGGAGATAGAAGAAATAGCCAACCGTTGTACCCAGAGGCTTCTATGCTTCTATTCCCCTCCCCCAAACAGCACTTTTTAGAGGGGGTCCTAGAAGCTATTAGAAGCCCTGGTCGGATCCATCCGAGATTTGTCCGATTTTTAAAAGGATTTTAGTTGACTTTGCGTCATTTTCTAAGCTTTCTTGTTCGACTTACAGGCTTTTACGAAAGCGGTTTTTATGTCTAGGTATACATACGAAGATGCAGGATATACGAAACATATGCATTGTTGTACATGTATGCGTGTGACTATGTTTGCGAGGCCTTTTAAGAGTCACACAAGGACGCTAAAACTATATGTGACAATATATACAGCGAGATAGACCGACAAACAGACACAGACTCAGACAGAGACACACAGAGACAGAGAAGAAGACCCAGAGACACACAGAGACAGAGAACAAGACACAGAGCCACACACACTCAGACAGAGACACACATACCCAGACAGAGACACAGAGACTCAGACAGAGACACACAGACTCAGACAGAGACAAACAGACTCAGACAGAGACAAATAGACTCAGACAGAGACAAACAGACTCAGACAGAGACACACAGACCCAGACAGGGACACACAAACCCAGACAAAGACAAACAGACAGACAGACAGAGACACACAGACTGAGACAGAGAAGAAGACACAGAGACACACACACAGACAAAGACAAACAGACAGACAGAGAGACACAGATTGAGACAGAGAAGAAGACACAGAGACACACACACAGACAAAGACAAACAGACAGACAGAGAGACACAGACTGAGACAGAGAAGAAGACACAGAGACACACTCACAGACAAAGGCAAACAGACAGACAGAGACACGCAGACACACACGCAGACACACACGCAGACACACACGCAGACTGCAGACGTCATACGATCGTAGTCGTCGTCTAATAAAGAAATTGATTGGCTGTGATTCCCTTGAGGCAAAAACGACGACGACGACGACGACGACGACGACGATGATGGTGGTGATGACGACGACGATGGTGGTGGCGTTCTCTGGTGACGACGAACAGCAACTATATCTTCACAGTTATTCACTAGATGGCACAATTATTAGCCACTCGCTCAACAGAACGACCCGCCGACCCACTGTCCCACCTACCCACCGACCGACCCACCCACCTACCCACTGCCCCACCGACTGACCCACAGTCCGACCCACCGACCCACTGTCCCACCTACCCAACGACTGACCAATCGACCCACACACCGACCATACGACCTATCGACAGAGCGCCTTTTACCACTCACCACCACTGTTGATTCAATCACTGATCTCTCTCTGTCTGTCTCTGTCTGTCTGTTTCTCTCTCTCTGTCTGTCTCTGTCTCTGTCTCTGTCTCTGTCTCTTTCTCTGTCTCTGTCTCTGTCTGTCTGTCTGTCTGTCTGTCTGTCTGTCTGTTTGTCTGTCTCTCTCCCAATGTTCTCGTAACCACAAATCAATTTTGAGGTCATTTGAGTTCATCGTTGACATACATGTATTTCAATATTTTTGTAACCAAGAAATTATTTTGTTCGATGACCATGAAAACTGAAATGCTTGTAAAGTATCACCAACGATTAATTTTCTAAGTAATGCCTTAACGCAGTCGTCTATGAGGATAAACATAATTATTATAAGGATAAATTCACCAAAATTTAATATGGTATTCATTCCAGACAACAACCCTGAGCTTCCTCCTCTTCTGTCCTTCTTCTTTCCATCCATGACACTGCGTACTTTCTTTCTGTTCTTCTCTTTCCTAAATTTCTTTCGGAAATCCCTTTTCCACTTCCTCCATTTTCGCCTCCTTTTTGTCTTTCTATGTTTCTACAGTATTTCTGTAGTATTCAGAATAATTTTTCCTGATCAATGTGATCATCCTCTCGTCGTGGATCCTATATCCTCCTCTGCTTGTCTTCTCCAGCCGCTCTCCTATTTTCCTCTTCCCCCTCCTTCTCGATTCCTGATCCCTTTTCCCTCCATTTATCTGCATTCCGTTGATCTACTCTTTGGTTTTCCTCCGCTCGGCCTTTCTTTCGCTTCTCTCTTTCCCCCTCCCCATCTCTTCCTCTGGTTTCCTGTTAATACCCAACCAATTCTCTTCCTGAGATAATCCTCTTTCCACGACCCTTCTCATTCCAATCCATCCAGCTCTTCGTTCAATACTCATCCTCCTCTCGCCTCCTCCTCCTTCTCCTCCTCCTCTTCCTCCTCCTCTTCCTCCTTCTCCTCCTTCTCTTCCTCTTCCTCCTTCTACTCCTCCTCCTCTTCCTCCTCCTCCTTCTCTTCCTCTTCCTCTTTCTACTCCTTCTCCTCTTCTTCCTCCTCCTCTTCTTCTTCCTCTCGCATCCTCCTCCTCTTCCTCCTCCTTCTCCTCCTCCCTCTCCGCATAAGTCACTCTTACATCCACGTCGTCTCCCCTCTTCCACTGACCTTGTCTCCTCCACCACCGTCGCACCTTCCTCTAATCCTCTCCCACTGGCTTCCACGCCCAACCGAACATCACTCGACCCGACCTCGGTTGCTGCAGTAGAATCAGTACAGTAGCGCAACATCACTCACGGGACAAATCCTGTCACTGCCTCCTCTCGCCATCTGCAAGGCTACAGCTACAGTTCAAAGACATCCACCCCTCCCCCAGTACCCCACTGACTGCCCCTCTTGCTGCCTTCCTCCTCCCATCCCCCCATGCACCCTCTTTAGTTACCCCCTCCATCCCTGCAACCGTCGTGCTGCAAACGCTACGCGGCGCCAGTTTAGCATCGGTCTACTGCTGCAGTCAGTTTTATCGTCGCTTTATTTCGATCGATGTCATTGAGCAGCGACCTCTGTCTGTCTGTCTGTCTGTCTGTCTGTCTGTCTGTCTGTATGCCTGTCTGTGTCTCTGTGCCTCCGTCTGTGTTTGTGTCTGTCTGTGTCTGTGTCTGTCTGTCCGTGTCTGTGCCTCTGTCTGTGTCTGTGCCTCTGTCACTGTCTGTGCCTCTGTCTGTGCCTTTGTCTCTGTCTGTCTGTCTGTGTCTGCCTCTCCCTGTTTCTATATGTCTGTCTCTATCTGTCTGCATATATCTGTCTGTCTCTATCTGTCTGTTTCTGTCTGTCTCTGTCTTTGTGTGTCTCTGTCTCTGTCTGTCTGTATGT
This sequence comes from Lumbricus rubellus, assembly GCA_945859605.1. Lineage (NCBI taxonomy): Eukaryota > Metazoa > Annelida > Clitellata > Crassiclitellata > Lumbricidae > Lumbricus > Lumbricus rubellus. The sequence continues at coordinate 34,688,952 of OX243814.1, forward strand.
ATGTCTGTCTGTCTGTCTCTCTCCGTCTCTATCTGTGTGTCTCTGTCTCTCTGTCTGTCTCTCTCTTTCTGACGACACTTTCAACGCATCGAGCAGCAGTAGCAATAGCAGTGGAGGTCGACAACGACATTACATGACTCCAGCCGACGACACTAGAGGGCTTACAACAACGACGACAGCGACAAGCTGCAAATACATCGTCGACCGGTCGTAGATTATATTTAGCCGCACAGCAGAGTGACCGTCAACGATGCAGCAGTGAGTCTAAACGACGCTGTTTACGTGTATTGGCCGCCGATGGTTGTAATAGAGAAGTTATGGCATCTCTTAAAACTGCACCTGCGAACTACACTGTACGTAGTAGGAGGAGAGCAAAAGCCATGAATCGCCAGTGATGTCTCAATTTGTGTTCGACGGCGGCGTGTTATAGGCTGGCAGCGTAACGACCGCCATCTTGTGTCGCCGGTAAAAGCGATGCGCGCTCCACCTATCGACCTTTAGTTGAATCATGAAAGGTTTTGTCGTGCAGCCGATCGCGACGAACTGAATAAATTATTGTCAAGAGTGCCATCAGAAATATTGGGAGAGCTTAGAAGTTGGGAGAATAGAGAAGTTTATAACTCTTGTTTTCGTCACGAATGGTGCACTTCTCCCGCTCTCATAGGCGTGAGTTGGGGTTTTGTGGTTCGTGTGTTGTTTACACTAAACACTCTACTTGTATCGTCTCGTTTTGTCCTATACAATAATTATACAATACAATTCAATACCATACAATACAATACAATACAATACAATACCATACAACTGCAATTTCATATGTTCTATACTCTAAAAGTTTAGCCGTGCACGCTGAATGAAGTGTTTAGGAACACTGCCGAATACTAGACTTCTATTATAAACTTACCTATTAGTCACAATAATTAATTATTATGCAGACTGGATGTAAGGGTTCTTCAGTTTATATTAGACCGAAAGAGAGTGTCAGTCTCTTTCTAACAGAGCGATGAACTGATGAACATGAGTATTCAGAGAGTTATTCCAGATGAAGGAACTGGCAAATGTGAATGAATACCGGCCAAAGTAAAATACGTGGAGGAAGAAGGAGACGGAGAAGAATAGAGAAAGAGAGAGAGAGAGAGTGAGAGAGATAGAGACAGAGAGAGACAGACAGAGACAGAGGCAGAGACAGAGACAGAGACAGCGAGAGAGAGAAAAAAAGAGAAAGAGAGTCATCAATTTCGCTTATTATCCGATAGCTGTATGAAAATATTCACTTAAAAATCACGTTGTAACAGACATCCACATCACAATAATATTATGGGCTATAGACTCTACGTGGTCTTTTAATACAATGTATGTCCACATTGCACTTTGCACATTGTATATTTAAGTATAAATGTATGTTGTATAGAAATACATAATGTATACTGCATGCGCACTGCATGCGCGCTGTATTATGTATAGACTATGATTCATGAAATAATGATGAATCGAGTCGGGGTTACCGGCTGCACGGTTGTTCTATGGCTTGCTTTGGTGACACACAGCGCTACATAATTATATGGTTGATACACGTTGTAAAGATAAAGCGACATGGCGAACCAATCCAACGGAATCAGCTTTTGTTATTATTGATCCAATGCTTATGTATATGTATGGCTCTTCTTTCTTCTTTCTATTCCTTCGCTCACTGCTGCGTTGTTCTCTTGCTTCTTAGTCTGTGTATACCTTTGCTCTCCTATCTCTCACGCTGTCTTTTGTCTTGTTGTCTCTCGTGATCCCCGTCTTTTTGTCTGTCTTCAGTGTCTCTTTATCCCTCTTCTCTGTGTCTGTGTCTGTGTCTGTGTCTGTGTCTGTGTCTGTGTCTGTGTCTGTGTCTGTGTCTGTGTCTATGTCTGTCTCTGTCTCTTTGTCTGTCTGTCTGTCTGTCTGTCTGTCTGTCTGTCTGTCTGTCTGTCTGTCTGTCCGTCTCTGTCTCTGTCTCTGTCTCTGTCTCTGTCTCTGTCTCTGTCTCTCTCTCTCTCTCTCTCTCTCTCTCTCTCTCTCTCTCTCTCTCTCTCGGCAGGTTCCGTCCCGCTGTCTTCTTATCGTTCATGATCCGTCCATCCGTCTTTTAGTCTTTGTCAGTCGATGGCCAACTGAGTATTAGTGCGTTCTAAAGCAAACCCTCCTCCCCTCTTCCTCTACCACCACCCCTTCCTCTTCGTTCGATTCTTCCATCTAAGGAGATTTATCGGATGCGATTTTCGACCGGTGACAGACGCTGATCCGCTTGCTCCGCCTCACATATCTTCCTCCTTCTTCTGTGATTTGATTCTTCTTATACGGTATACTTCATTCTTTTAGGCTACTTCTTCTTCGCGTTTCTCTTCGCCTTTTCTTCTCTTTCTCCTCCTTACTCTTATCCTTTGATCCTTTTGCTCTTTCATCTTCTTTCTTGCTTCTCCTTCTCCTCTTCTCCTTCCCACTTCTCCTCCTCCTCTTCCTCTTCTCCTTCTCCTTCTCTTCGTCCTCTTTTTTCTTTTCCTCCTCCTTCCAATGTTCCTCCTTTTTTCTACACATTCTTTTGTTCTCTTCTTCACTTTTTCTATTTCTTTTATCTTTCTCCGCTTCTTTCTCTTTCTCTTTCTCCATGCCGTTTTTTTCCCGCTATGTCACTTCTTGATTCTTCTTCGTCTCATTAGTTTTAATTCTCTTATTTTTCTTATTCTGCTGCCTTCCTTTTTCCTACATAAAAAAAGTAAAGTCCTATCCCGTTCCATGAGAAACATAGGGAGGCGCTCATCTCCTTTTCAATGGCCTTGAGCCGGTGTCACGAAATAGAGTATTCCCCGTATTAAAAGTATCCCTCCAAAATGAGGAAAAGTCGAAAAAAACACTTCCGCGTGCTTTTATTTTTGCAAATTAATTTTCATCTGCTTTGTTTTGAACAATGACACTAACAGGTATGTTTATTCCTACTAGATAATTTGTTTTGCTTTGTTTTTATAGCACTTAAAACGTTTAAGACACTTAAAAACACTCGGAGACACTAAATAAATTCGAGTTGCCTTTCTCTTGGCATTGCTTAGGTCACTTAAAACAATTAGAGTCACTTAAAATTTTTATTAGAGTATAATTGTTGTAATTATACACATTTTTCAAAAAATGGGATAGAATGGTTTATCCCCCCGGATAGTCTAGACCGGTTAATTCTATCCGGGGGGGATAGATTAATTCATCCCCCCGGATAGCTTTTGGGTGAATAATCCTTTCCGTGTCACCGGCAATGGACGAATCGCAATTCCTATAGGCTACATAGCCTATCCTACTCTAATCCATGTCCTATCTTATCTTCTCCTATTCTCATTCCACCACAATAACTCGTCTCTATCCTTTCGTGGAGTTGCACTTTCTGCCTACACATGTGCAGGCAGATTATCGTCATTTAAACAACAATATAGATAGTTTAATCCACTCTAAAGTCTCTAATGAACTTCGTAAGAGTCACTCATCGATGACCAATGGCTCAATGCATGCTTGACTCGATTCCACATGTATGAAGCACCTAAAGAACCCAACAAACTAACAACAGACAACAGTTGCAGCAAAAACAACGACAACAACAATTACATCAACGTTGAATTAAGTGGAATCCATTTTACACTCGCCTTGATTCATTATAAATTCACGAGAACACTGTATAATTTGTACGTAATACATGTGAATTGTGAAATACAACATATTTATCTGTACGTTGGCTATAATATTATACGCAATTTCATACGCGGACTAGGCCCTATGTATTTTTGTATGTATTTTTGCATGCATTTATATTACATATATACAAGTATATATTGATAATATTGTGATGCCTGCCGTGTAGACAAAGGAATTTTTTAATGAATTTTTGGTGCTGTGGCTGTCATGGACTCACTGAGCGATGGCAGGCAAAATATATTATGGTCTGGATTGATAACACGTTGGCTGTGTTTACCGCCATATTACAGCTAGCGTCCTATACCCCATCCCTACACCATGTGTTGCCATATTGCAGCTAACGTCCTATACCCCATCCCTACACCATGTGTGCCCCATAATACCCTAAATACAGTCTGTTTTGATAACAAATTAATTCATCTCGTGTTGTTTATGACGGTTTATCTAACGAAGCCGCCATGCAGAAAAGTTGATGAGAGTAACTAACTAGGTAGATAGAAACGTATTACATGCAGAGTATACAAGCTCCGCCGCAGGTTGCACGATGCCAGTGCCAGTCCCAAGCCTGCATAAAGGAGGAGGGCGACACTAATCATCTTTGTTATGGTACAGTATCGTTAAAAGGTAACAACAGCATACACATTGGAGCCATAGCTGCCATAGCAGTGCCATACATTATAATTACATGCTTCATCTTAGCCAATAGACCTTGACGCAAACCGAAGCTATCATGGGGATACGACGCTAGGTAATCGTAATCGTAATCTACAAATTCATAAAGTGTCACTCGAAGGCCAATTGCAGGGCACCGCTTATTCACGAGCGCTATAGGTATCCGGTTGAGCGATTCACGAATGTGTGTTATCCAATGTTTAGCGACATACTTTGACTACCATGGAGCGCCTCTGAGTAGTTTTTTTCCTTGAAGGAGCGCTACATAAATGTCCGAATATATAAATGAATGAATGGTGGTCGTTGGTGTCGACTGTATCTTTATGAGTTATACACAGACAAGAGAATCCGAAGGATCGATTAACCAGATGGTACCGGTAGGCCAGTGGCCAGACAAAATGTCTGCTGACAGTGTCGTGGTGACAAAACAGTACGGTACGGACAAAATGTCGTGGTGACATATTGGCGCGGACAAAATGGCGCAAGCATATTATGAGTAGGCCTAAATGCTAGATTATTTCAATAATTAAGAATCTAACGACCAATATCGACTGCACTTGTGGATAGTAGCGTCAAATGATTGTAGCAAAAGTTGCAAAACACATTCCAGCTTTAAAAAAAAAGAAAAACTCAAAGAACCATAAAGAAAGCGATTTATGTGATTGGTGGCGTCACCTTGCGAGTCTCCGATAGACAAATTCATTTAAGTGCTGACAACCACCAAGTTGGTTTTTAATAATGCTTTCTCAAGCAGCAAACAGTTCAATAGCTTTTCATTCAGTTACAAAATTGAACATCTTTCAGCGAAAGTAACTTTTATATGCACTACCATAGCAATGTCGATTGTCCAATATATTAATATTATGCCAATTCTTACTATTTCTTAGTTGTTCAATTAAAAGAAAATCACAAGAAATTAAAAGTAACCTGAATAATAGCCGACAAATTCCAGCAAACTTAAAATAATGCAGATCTAGCAAACTCAAACTAATAAAAAGAAAGCCAGCCAAGGCTTAAGAGTAGTTCAAACTAGTCAAAAATAAAACAAATGGTAGTAAATTCAAGTGATGTCGTCAAGTGCAAACAGAAAATGTTGAAAGCGTATGCAAAAATAAATTTAAAGTCAACCCTATAGACTTGCAAAACGTAGGCCTAAGCCTACTTCAACATAAATCCAGAAATCAGTAATTATGCGATTATAGCCTTACATGTAAAAGCAATAGAAATAGTAAGCCTCTTTAATGCAATGCTAAGTAGGCTAATGCTAAGTAATGCTAAAAGTTTACATGATCGCATACAGGGCAACATTGCGGTACACAAAGTCATGAGTTCCAATAATGTGACCGTTTGCGGCACAGCGTAAAAACGAATTACAGTTATTATCTCCTTAATGGAGCTATATAAATTCTAATAATGAATTAATGAATATTTTGCAAGTTTGTTTTTGGAAGACAGGAACTAAGCTTTGAACGTCTTTACGAGGAGAATAGTGACTCCTCTGTTTACTTGTCAATCACATTCCTTTACATAGGCTAATTATAGTGGAATGCTTCAACTACAGTAAGTGTTAGAGAGAGAAAACAATCAAATGGCAGCGGTTTCTCGCCATGAAGAAAATCTGCAGAATTTGATAATTATTCGTAAAACATTCGTAGGGCTATAATTTCTGTTTAATCATACGGATATAATATTATCCACTCACGAAACGCCCATGAAAAGCATCTATATTGATTTTAACCCATATATATTTCAAATAAACACTGTGTCCCAATAAATCGAGACCCCTTTTATAATGTGAATAAAACAGGAAAATCTTAATCGATTTTCAAAATTCTAAAGCTGTTTTTATCCTGAGAGAATTATCTTACATTGATGCAAATATGAAGTTTCTGGCATGAATATTGACGTCACAATTACGTCATTTGCATCAGAGAATTCCAATGTTAAGTACCGAAAAAGTTGTGTTCGGTACTTAACATATGAATTCTCTGATGCAAATTACGTCATTGTGACGTCAATGTTCATGCCAGAAACTTCATATTTGAATCAGTGTAAGATAATTATCTCAGGATAAAAACAGTTTGAAAATTTTGAAAATCGATTAAGATTTGCCTGTTTTATTCACATTATAAAAAAGGGGTCTCAATTTATTGGGACACAGTGTATATATATATAGTCTTTATATAATATGATCAGTCTACTCTATGTGATCAGTTAGCAGTCCTTGAAAAGTATTTGAAATTATCATTGTGCAATTTTTGACAGAATACAATGTCAGTTATTCAAAATAGCAGCATTCGATTCCGCAGCGTCTGATATATATTCAATTATTCATAGTCTACACATGATTCTAAGGGGTTCCAGTTAGCTTATAGTTCACAGTACACGAACGGTCCACAAAGTCATAACAGTGGCTCTTAAATTGATTCAGAAACAAATTCCCCGAGCTCAATAATTACAAAGTTTTCAGTTGATCAATGTCCCAAGGGAGTCATTATAGGATTATAATTAGTCAGTCTGTTAGTCAGTCGGTCAATTGTCAGTCGGTGGGTGATCTATTGAAGATCATTAATCCTGTTGATCGTTCTACGATAAGGCACTTGTGATTGTATACATCTATACACTGTACAGTGTACAAGTGTAGGCTTACATGTAAACAACACATGTGTCTATGTTTGCCTGTACAGTGTATGCATATAATGTATATATTATGTATGTATGTGTGTATGAGTGCATATATGTATGTAAATAATATGCATGCATGTATGTATGTATGTATGTATGTATGTATGTATGTATGTATGTATGTATGTATGTATGTATGTATGTATGTATGTATGTATGTATGTATGTATGTATGTATGTATGTATGTATGTATGTATGTATGTATGTATGTATGTATGTATGTATGTATGTATGTATGTATGTATGTATGTATGTATGTATGTATGTATGTATGTATGTATGTATGTATGTATGTATGTATGTATGTATGTATGTATGTATGTATGTATGTATGTATGTATGTATGTATGTATGTATGTATGTATGTATGTATGTATGTATGTATGTATGTATGTATGTATGTATGTATGTATGTATGTATGTATGTATGCATGCATGCATGTATGGATGTATGTATGTACTTTTGTGTATGTATGTATGTACATACATGTATGCAATGATGCATGTATTATGTCACCATTGAGTGTTCAAAGAGACTTTTACGCCATCGATTTCTCGTAGACATTGCCTGGTATCTCATCATATTTACTTTCACATACATCTTCATATTTCTCTGGAATCTCTGCGTAGGTTTCATCATAATCATCGCATTCGATTCTGTCGCTGTAGACAGACGTTGCCTCCTCCCTTCCACCTCCTCCCACAGGATCCTCCGAATAGTCATTCTCCAAGCGTCCCTTATTCTCTCCTTTCACCTTCTTCTCATCATCGTCGTCGTCGTCCTCGACCTTGACGCCGAAGTCCTTGACCTTCAGAGCGTCGCCTGCGACGAAGACGACGACTGGTTTTGAGGACAGACTCTGAGGGACCTCGGCCTTCTTCTTTCTCCGGCGAATGCAGAGAAGGATGAGGAGAAGGAGGAGGAGAAGGAGGAGAAGGAGACCGACGCCGACGATGATGGCGATGATGTAAGGGATTGGGAAGCCACCTTGGACGTCGACGACAGGGGCGGCGGTGATTGTAGTCGATGGAGAAGACGGAGCTGACGTTGAAATCGGACCATCACCTACATCATCATCATCATCAGCATGATTAAACACAATTGTTACTATCACTTGCATCCTAATCGCTATATCATCCGCAACAACATCACTCTTACATCATTATCTTATTGTTGAGATGAGTTGAGAATGCAATGCAATACAATGCAATACAATGCAATGCAATACAATGCAATGCAATACAATGCAATTCAATGCAATGCAATGCAATACAATACAAAACAATACAATGCAATTCAATTCAATGCGATACAATGCAATGCAATACAATACAATACAACGCAATGCAATACAATGCAATTCAATGCAATTCAACGCAATGCAATACAATGCAATGCAATTCAACGCAATGCAATACAATGCAATGCAATACAATACAATACAATTCAATGCAATACAATGCAATGCAATGCAATGCAATGCAATGCAATTCAATACAATGCAATGCAATGCAATTCAATGCAATGCAATGCAATGCAATGCAATGCAATGCAATTCAATACAATGCAATTCAATACAATGCAATTCAATACAATGCAATTCAATACAATTCAATTCAATTCAATGCAATTCAATGCAATACAATACAATACAATACAATGCAATGCAATGCAATTCAATACAATGCAATTCAATGCAATTCAATGCAATGCAATGCAACACAATGCAATTAAATGCAATACAACGCAATGCAATGCAATGCAATACAATACAATACAACGCAATGCAATACAATGCAATACAATTCAATGCAATGCAATGCAATTCAATTCAATTCAATTCAATTCAATTCAATTCAGTTTAATTCAATGCAATACAATGCAATACAATACAAAACAATTCAATTCAATGCAATACAATGCAATACAACACGTTGCATGGCAATGCAATACAATGCAATACAATGCAATACAATGCAATACAATGCAATGCAATACAATTTAATACAATGCAATACAATACAATGCAATGCAATACAATACAATACAATGCAATGCAATACAATGCAATACAATGCAATACAATACAAAACAATTCAATTCAATGCAATACAATGCAATACAACGCAATGCAATTCAATGCATTTCAATGCAATTCAATACAATGCAATACAATACACGATGCAATGCAATGCAATACAATACAATGCAATGCAATGCAATGCAATGCAATGCAATTCAATACAACGCAATGCAATACAATACAAATACAATGCAATACAATACAATGCAATACAATACAATACAAACCAATTCGTTGCATATATACCTTTGCACAGAATGGTACCATCGCTGTTCGTCAGTTGTCTTTGGTATCCAGCGTAACAGGTGCAGAAGTCTTTTCCTGTCGTATCGTTATGTCTGCAGATTTGATCACATCCGCCGTTCGCCACAGCACAGTTGATAGTCTCTGACAAAGAATGACAATAGAACAAACATTCATCAATCTCTATGCTGGACCTATGCCTATGCAAGTATTTACGCATAATTACGTATGTTCACTTGTTTGTTTATTACAGCTATTTTATATAACGCCACTTCAGTGTTGTCTACTCAGTAGCGCTCCCAGTGAAAACCGCGGTTCTAGTGAGAAATGAGATCAATTATTGGTATTTGATGCATAGTGTTGGGGAGGGGGTCAAGCGATCGTGGTTAGTGGTGGTATCGACTGTGGCGCTGGTGATGTGGTTATGGTGATTGTGATGGTGATGTGGTTGTTATGGTGATGATGGTGATTATGGTGGTGCTGGTGGTGGTGATGATGATGGTGGTGGCAGTGGTCAAGACTCATAACAAAAATGGTATATGCATCATGCATGAGTGATAGACGTACTTGTACAGACGTGGAATTCGTCCTCTTCCGCTCCTGAACAACACCCATACAGCTTCCCTTCGAGTCCAATGTACTGCACGTAACAGGACAAAGTTTTCGGTTTGCTGGAATCTCTGCAACAATCAATAGAATAATTTAGACGATATTTTTCTACATCGATCGTATTATTGCCTCGACCTTGCTAAATTTTTTAATGAATTGTTGATCAATTGAGATACTTCACCACGGCAGCTGCCCATTGAAGGCCATTGCATAGCGGCCATAGCCTATAATAGTCCCCATTGACGTAGGGCTACATGTACATACTACACAATAAGCTACACACTCACTGATTCTGCTATGATATAGCCAGTCGGTCACAGATACATGTATGTATAGACCATTCATTTATTTAGAAAAACAGGCAAACGCTGTAGGTCTACATTAATTAACACAATTGTCAGCACGGCTACTTAGTACATGTAATTATAACCATTTGTGCACAGAATTATTATAATTATTAATATTGTTATTATTATTAGTATTATTTTTTAACCCGAGGTATCTATGATCCCTCAGGTGTCAGATATTAATAAGAAATTTAAACTCTAGAGTCGCCATCCATGCATTATTATTATTATTATTATTATTATTATTATTATTATTATTATTATTATTATTATTATTATTATTATTATTATTATTATTATTATTATTATTATTATCAATGTTATATTCCTCTAAAAACAGAGTACTACGGCCTCGTCGAGCCCAGGCATGCGATGGCGTTGAATCGCTGAACTGTTACAGATATTTTCTGGAACAGGAAGAAGGTTTCCTGAGGGTCTTCAGTAATGCGTGACAATCGTCGACCGAGTTCTGTGATGAAGGCCAGGCCTTCTTCGTCCATAGGCCCCAGCGTTTCTATCGCAACCGGAGTGAAGTTGTATTTCGTCTGCAGTTCCGAGTATTTAAGTTTCTTCCTAGCAGCGGCTATTTCAGCAGCTCCGCCCGCCATTTTAGATGTCTCAGCCAGGTAGGATGGTGCTAGCGTATCGACGATGGTCACATCCCAAATAAGTGAACGCCCACTTTTCCACGGAATGAGGGTTTGACCATCTGGTCTTTTCCCATCCATTATTATTATTATTATTATTATTATTATTATTATTATTATTATTATTATTATTATTATTATTTTTATTATTTTTATTATTATTATTATAACCATTATTATTATTCTAATCAATTAATCATGCTCATGTTCACTTACGGGCAGGTCATATAATCTGGTTTGACGTTTGGACCACCGCAGTTGCATGGTTCTTGGCAGCAGAAGTAAGGCATGCACTTCATCTTTTTCACTTGCACTGTGGTGTTGCTCGTAGGACAACGAAATCTAACAACCAGAAGAACAACACTGAACTTCAAATTGTATCGAAATATCCGATAAAAGTGATAAAACACTCGTCAGTGGTCTCGTGAAAACAATAGATACTAAGCTTCCTATAAACACTTGATTCTCATTATTCTTCTTCTTCTTCTCCTCTTCCTTCTAGACGTCGTTGTCGTTATCATCATCATCATCATCATCATCATCATCATCATCATCATCATCATCATCATCATCACCATCATCATCACCACCATCACCACAACCACCATCAATATCAACATCAACATGAGCCACAGAATCAGAATCATTATAATCATCTTCAGCATCACTGGCGTCGTCAAGATCATCATCATCATCATCATCATCATCATCATCATCAACAGCAGCAGCAGCATCACTATCATTACTAAGATCAAAGAATGCCTTTTTACACTATTTAGTCACAACGATATAAACAAAAACACAGGTCTACATGAAAAGCACATGCAACCATCTGCAAACCAATAGTGAACGAATGTACATTGAACATGAAACTTAATAACTCAAAAGATTACAAACGAAGAGCCAAGGCCGGATTAGGGAATGTTCAACATGTTCGGCCAAACAGGGGCCCCCACACTTTAGGGGGCCCCACACTTTAGGGGCCCACAAATGCCCCCACAAATTTCAGGACCAAATTTTGACCAAACGACTATTTTCCCGAAAATTTCGCCAGATGACTAAAAAAAGAAGAAGAATATCCGCAAAAATTTATTTCCCGAACAGGGCCCCCACAATGCTTAATCCGCCCCTGCGAACAACATAAGTTATCATTCAAATTATTGCAGACGAAAAACAACGAACCCATAGTACGGCTGTCTCTTGTTCGATTCCGTGATCAGCCCATCAAACGATCCTTCTGGAATGACACAAACAGGAGGAGGCGGATCACTTCCACGCACGACCTTCAAAGCGATAACCACCTGGATGATGACAACCATCCAACGCAAGAAATGAACGCCACGCATCACGAAGCAATCATCAACAGCGCCGATCAGAACGCAGATCAATCGATTGAGATAATCGATGAAGGTGGTGATCAACGATAATTATCGCAGATCGATGATCAACAACTGACTTCTGCTGTTGCTTCCTGCATCGACAACTGCGCAGATGCACTAACGCACTATCGCACTTGAAGAGCCCAGAGCAAGGACTTTTAACATCTCGTCTTCGTACAAAGAAAGCGCCGACAAAAAACTGCAGCCGGTGTTTTATCGAGCATGACGGAATCTGTGCTACCTGTGCCTAAGAATTTCACGTGATCAGCAGCTACAAAATAATGCATAGACCTAGACACACACGCACAATCGCCCATACACATAGATAAAATTTTACACACACAAACAAACGCACACGCACAAAGACACACAATTCGTCTGCGCCGTTCGATGTTTGTACGTGAATATGGATTAATCGCGTGCAGCGGTGCGTGACGATTGTAGAAAATACAAAGAGCATGCATAGGCCTACATGTATACATGTATAACAATTGTATATCTAGGCCGAACGAATTCTTGACGAGTTGCAATATTGTGTAAGATTGTGTTCAGCTTTGTCCCAGGGTCTTGGAAAGTTATTGCCGGTGCAAATACATGTACTGTGACAGTATGAGAATTGTGGAAAAATAACTGGGGGGTTGGCCTATGATAAACTTGAAATTGGGGTATGAAAAACATACTTTAACATGGGGCTCTAAAAAAGACTGGGGGGTTGAACCCCCCCCAACCCCCTGGCAATTCTCACCCTGTACTGTGAAACTTTTCACCAGTCAGTCATCCATGGCATGCAGCAAGATCAAGAAACTACTGGATAATCACTACAAGGCTATTATAAATGGATACGGTATTAAATTTTAATCCACTCTCATTGACTGTATAATGAGACCATTTTAGGCTCTTTTGATGACTATGCAAGTATGCATATTGCCAGGGCCTCCGACAGGGAGGGCCACTGGGGCCATTTGGCCCCAGGCCTCACATGATAAAGAGCCTCGGAATTTCGAAATTACTGAGTTATTTACAAACTCTAATTATTTCATGACGAATTCATCGAAATGTAGCGCTATACAAATTCTAATTATTTCGTGACGAAATCGTTGACACTAAATTGCAAACTGTAAAAACTCGTACATCTAATATGAGTTCATTAAGTTGTAAAATTGAAAAGTTGTCAATGTCAACACTCACCAAGACTTGGCAAGAGTCAACAGTCTAAACCAGTGGTTCCCAACCTTTTTTGACTGTAGGACCACTTTTTCTAAGTTGGAGGACACGAGGGCCACTTTTTCTTAGTTAAAAGGACATTAAGGCATTGAAGGGGGCGGGCCACAATGCTAAAATTTAATTTTTAAAAAGCACACAAAAATTGTTATAGGCCTAATTGATTCAAACTTTTCAAAGTAGAATGTCTGATGTTTATAGACTTGAAAATAAAATAATTTGCATTAGAAAATAATTTTATTTTCTATCCTGTCCAAATTGTCAATTTTTTCTAAATTTTTCTAAATTTTGTGAGAGATGATGGTCATTTTTAGGCCTGGTGGGTCATTTTTGAGGCCTCGCGGGCCACTTTTGGCTGGTTGGGAACCGCTGGTCTAAACTCTATTATAGGCTAGCTCATTACTCGTAAGTGAAACACTCAAATCTAAATAATCTTTTAATATGAATATATTGTTCTTATCGTCCGCCTCGCTTTGCAATGTGTAGCCACATTGTCAATTTTATTGGGGAAAAAATAGCAAATGGATTGGCTTATTTGGCTATGTTAAGCATTAATTCTAATATCGCTAGAGCTTTAAATTATCAGAGCATTATCGATAAATTCGTGGCTTTGAAGATTCGAAGGGTGTTTTGTACCTTTCTGTTGAGTTTTCAAAAGATATTTGAAAAAAGGCCTCGAAAATGAGTAGTGGCCCTAGGCCTCCAAATCCTGTCGGAGGCCCTGCATATTGCATATAGGTATAATGATTCTTTATTCGGACTTCCCCTGTTGCTGGTTCCTTGTTTGCCAGCCACCTCTGTTACACAGGAGTTGTCTGGCTACATGTATGTCCTTCCTGCTTAGGTCATAATGAAATACCTCAGACGAGCCTGGCTATTCCGGTTATTGATGATGTAGATATAACCGTTCTCTTATTTTAACCGGGATTTTATATCGTGGTTATTAGCACACAACGAAACTTTGATTTATTTGATGAAGTAACGACTCCGTATTTTCACGTGTATCACGTGTAGGCCTACCGAGTTTATTGGTACAATAAAACTGGGATTCATTTAATGTTGACAGTTTGTTATTTTCGCCTGGATTTTCGCGAGTTTGCCGGTAATCGTCTGCCAAACTCTGGCGCTTAAAAAAATTAACAGGGTTTTGGGGATGGACTTTTAGTTCTCAAATAGGCCTACTGATCCATATGACCGCCTTTGTATTCAATATTTCTAGAAAGCAGTTACCTAAATGTCTGAGTCGGTAAATAAGAGCATTAGGCGCGAGTAAGAAAAAGTTCTGTTTTGTCTTATTTTATGAGGTAGCCTAGTCCTACGTTCGATGTCTGGGGGGAAAACCGCGAAAATTTCTCAATAATATTGATGTCATCAAAGTAAACGAAAACTTGTGGCAAAAGTGTGATTTCATTCGTCAAAAAGAGGATTGTCTCAACGGGTGAAACGGGAAATTACGAATGTTACAGGGAATCACAGCTAAATATAGATAAAAGTATTTTTATCTATGTAAAAAAGTGTGGTTATGGTTATAATTTATGTACATACGCCTAATATATATTATATACATAATATATAATATATAATAGGCCTATATATAATATATTATGCCAAATATATTTATACTATAAAATATCCATTTCATATTCGTAGTGATGTTGTGAATGTGAAATGAATATTTTATAGTACAATTATAATTGGCATAAAATAATATAATTATTATATTACAAACTATTAATTTGTAACTGCAAAAAATCATCAATTCTCATCATAGACACTAATCCAGTTCAGTTCAATCTAATCTAATCCAGTCTGGCTTAATCTAGTCTATAGTACTGAGGCCTTTAGCCAAGTCCCTCGGACAGAGGCAATGGGTGTAAAGCACTCTGCAGCGGTGAGACTTCAATCGTCACTGCACCAAGGAAAGACAAGGCCAGCCAGGTCCCACGACACCCGAAAAGTTTGGGCAAACAGCAAAAACTAGCATAAGTCGACAACAAAGCTTGTCGCATCAATCTTATTCAGCCACATATTGAATGTCATTGTGTGCCAAACGACATTGTCGCACCGCCGACAATAATTGTCGGTCCATTGTAGACCATGTCGTCAACAAAACGCAAAACACGCGCGTGCATTGCAAGGTCTACCTCGGTGACGTCACGAAGGTAATTTGGGTCACGTGATTAGAAAGCACGTGAGGATGAGTCAGCGGGAAATGTCCTTAGCATTGATACATGTACATGGCAGTGCTTGATATAGGGGAGACCGGGGCTACAAGTAACATTTTACACATTTCATCGACTTGCGGCAGAACTGCTCCTTCAAGTACGACATATAATATATCAGTGAAAACCTTCATAAGAGCTTTATATTTAGGCCAAATTTCAAATGTCTAACTATATTACTTTAGGAGATAAATGAGGTCAAAAAAATATTTTTTTGTGTTACAAGTTGCCCCGGCTTGGGGTTGGTTGTAACAAGGCCTGGGGTAAATTGTAACAATACTTTTAGCATTGGGATGGATGGATCCGATTTGACCAGGGTCTATGACAACAGAGGCCGTTACCCTGGACAGAAATTTGCTCGGCATATTACAGCACTTATGAGCAAGGTACTATAGACCAGTACATTTTTTTAGCATTGGGGTTGGTTGTAACGCAACACATGTAGTCTATAGGCACTACTGTTAATCCAAGTCGTCTGAAACACACTTATGGCAGAATTAATTCACAGCGCTATCAGTGCAATCCATTTGAGATCATTTCTTACAAGCCACACATTGGAGACATGTATACAGTTGTTCTTTTTGTTTCTGACAGCACAAAAAGGCTTTAAAAAACTTTTCTGCCGCTTCTTTCATTCAACCAGCGTGGTTTCTTCATTAAAAAACAATTTTTAAAAAATTCCTCATAGATTATCTACAGCTAAAAATATTTCGGTAGGATTAAAGTAAAAATAAATCTTTTCTAGCATTGAAGGTGGTTTGGTGCAGGTTGTAATACCGTTACAACAAGCCCCTTGAAAATTGTTACAACTTGCCCCGATCACGCGTCTAAGATGATCACATAAAATTTTCAAACACCACGTTAGCTGACGAAATATTTCATCCTGCCATGTAATCTAGCATAAACAAGCTTCGCATTGACCAACACTAAGTAAGAATATCGTGCGCCAGACGAAAACAATGAGAAAAACCATGCAGATTGAAAAAGTTACTTTTATAGGCAAAAATCACACTTTTGGAAAAACGATTCTGTTATGGTGCAACGCAAGAAAAGCCGAAAGGACCATAAAACGAAAACGATATGACGCATGCTATGACGTGCATACGTTGGTTTCCTGAGTTTCAGTTTTCCTTATTTTTACAAAGTTACAACCTGCCCCTGTTACTTTTAGCCCCGGTCTCCCCTAGTCCCCTTGTGGGGTGGTTGGGGGAGGTGGTGGTTCAGGTTTGGGATGGGGTGGGACAAACGGACAGCGGCTACACCGTTTGTCCGCATATTTTTTTCCTGACGACTGATCTGTTGCACTTTCATCATAATTATTCATCATTTAAATCATATGACAGTAAAAATCGTTCGTGTGTTGCAATATAGATGATGTACAATAACCAGCAGTGAAATTTTTTTGGGGATGCCATTTATAGGGGACTTTCCCATCTGGGAGATGCCTAGATTAAACACTTGGAACTGGGTATAGTTCTGCACACAGCAAGTTGACTCATTTGTTTGTGAGCACATGTCGATTTGGCTGTAATCGTGGGATGGGAAAGAGTTCTGGGTCCTGAAATAAGTAGGCCTAAACTGCAAAGCTGGCCTTAAGTTTTGAGTCCAACTTAAGTTAAGGTAAAGGAAGAGGCGCCTATACATATAAAAAAACCTAATACCAGTGGCGACGCCAAGGTTTCAGTTTTAGGAGCTGAAAAATTCCGGCGAAACTCTGAAAATTTCCGACGACCTTTTTTTAGTCATCAGGTCGAAATCTCATGAAAATTTTCCATTTTCATTCGCAAAAATTTCTGACGACCTTTTTTAAAGTCATTTGGTCGAAATCTCATGGATATGTCACTTTTTTTAAAGGGGGGGGGGTTAAGCGTCGAAATATTTCATTTTACACATAAGCCTAAAGAAAACCAATGGTTTTGTTTTTGGGAGGGGCGGGTGGCTTAGCCCCCCCTCCCTAGCGCCGCTACTGCCTAACACCCTACTATTGCAAGACTTTTCGCTTAATTATGGAAAGAGATAGCGACTGTCTGTTCGTGAATTGTAGCTAATCCACAGTGAATGCATGCAGTAGGTTAATAGACCCACATCTACAGTATCGCTGCCTCACCATGACATTAGACTACATTGCTGGACTAATCAACTCTCGACTATGACCTGACCTTAGCTGCCACTGAATATCTTCTCATTTTATATGATAAATAATTTGAACAATTTATAGTTGCTCAATACTGTTCTAGTAGACCAACGAATAATTTATCATATGAAACGAGAAGATATTCAGTGGCAGCTAAGGTCGCAGTCGAGAGCCGCTTAGTCCAGCAATGTAGTTTAATGTCATGGCGAGACAGCGATAATTATGAATTAAAACGATTAATAATTATTGTACAGTGTTTACGATGATGAGTAACTATAGACAAGGTTAAAAATGAGAAGTCATATGATTCGATACGCCGCCTGTAAATCAGGCATGCCAAAAGTTAAATTGTCAGTGGACCGAAAAATACATCTGCAGCCGTCCAAGCAAGACAAAATCACGATTCTGCTGCTATTAATATCTAGTGAGTAGAAGACTATAATTGCTTGTTTGGGTCGCATGCAAAAGCTCATTCATCTGGGCAAAGCAAATATCTGAGTTCATACCCATGCTCTCTCAACCATAGGCAATGATGGGGATATTGTGAAAGTGAGAGGATCTCTCTTTGTTATACATGACGCCACAAGTATAGGCCCATAGGCCCTATCCTTATAGTTAAAATATGAAATAAAAGTGTATTTTTTGGTCGATGAGTGTGTCTATCTCAAGTTTAAGGTGTAGCTTCCAACTGCGGGCTGCAGGCTACTTATCAATAATTGAAAGTTACCTTGCCAGCATCGAAAAAATCTGTTCAACAGATTTATGAATTTAAAGTTTTACCACGATTTTCAACTGTTAATTAATTTTTATAATGACTCATAAATTCATTCGTTTGGTGACTGTAAGTTGTATTCGGAGAGTTACATGTAGGCCTAGAATTAGGCGCATATACAAACACGCATTTGCTTTAAAAAAATTATTGATAGTAAATCCTGTAGTTCAGTGATTTCTTATACAGAGAGTGGCGACAGAGACAGAGAGGGCAGTGACAGCGAGGAGCAGAGACAGAGAGAGCTGGAGGGGAATACATCGAGACATCGACATAACTGCGAAGAGATTAACGCACAATAGGTGGGTCACATGGGTGAATATGGAGAAGCTGGAAGGAGAGAAGATATAGGAGGAAGAAGTGGATAGCACTTAAAATTTGGCATGAAAATTACCAATCTTGTTACGCCCATCCGGCATATATCAAACAAAATTATCTCGTGAATCCATAATAACGTGAATTAACTCAGCAGGATAATAGTATACACCATTGAGCATATAATTTCAAGAAGAGGTGTAACATGAATAAACCAAAATATTTCTATGGAAGAGCCAATAACCTATTTTGAGGACGCTATAGTGATGTTCGGAAGATACAAAAATATATTAGTAATACATATGGATGCAAATCCGTCATTCGGAAAGGCTTCCTAATGCAAATGGAGCCAGAGGAGAGATGGATAACCTGTGAGGAGGCTATTATAAATATCGCATTCTGAGGAGGGATCCAGCGTTAGTATTTAAATAGGTAATAGGTATGTCGTGTTTGAGTCCGTTAACTGTAACACCGTCGTGTGCTACCTGCAACTTTTAGGCGTTGTCTTATTTTACTCTTTTGCCCTTGTTGCCACTCTGCCTCTCTATCTCTTTATCACCATCTGCCTATCTTTCTGTGTCTGTCTCCGTATCTCTCTGTCTCTGTCTGTTTGTCTGTCTCTGTCTCTCTATCTTTGTCTCTTTGTATCTGTCTCTCTCTCTGCCTGTGTCTGTTTGTATGTCTCTCTATCTTTCTTTGTCTCTCTGTCTGTGTCTGTCTGTCTGTCTATCTGTCTGTCTGCCTGCCTGCCTGCCTGCCTGCTGATACATCTCTCTCTCTCTCTCTCTCTCCTCTCTCTCTCTCTCTCTCCTCTCTCTCTCTCTCTCTCTCTCTCTCTCTCTCTCTCTCTCTCTCTCTCTCTGTCTGTCTTTCGCAATATTTCCTTGAGCGACTTGCGCGTGTCCACCGCTTACTTCGTTACGGTGTCTCCTTCATTGATCTTATAGGCATGGGCTTAAGGGCATTATGGTATTATACGGAATTTCAATGCTATGCTGCTTCAGGTGAAAGTAGTCATTGTTGAGTCACTTATGCTATGCCATTGTCCCGTAGGCCACCATTACTGTCACACACAGACACACACTGAAGCACACACACATATACTTACATGGTGCATGCATAAATAGAAAGAAGCATATTATTTTATGATGAGTTATACAGTTACACAACTAAACTAAACTTACGTAAGCCATATTTTCTGTATAGAGAAGTGGGAAAGTGTATGGTTAAGTTTGTTAAGGAAGTTTAAGCTTAGGCTAGGTAAGTAAGATAAGGCTTAGGCATACCGTAAATTAATGCGAGATAAATTCAGCTAAAGGAAGGTCATGTTATGATGGTTAATTAGTGAGTGATTAATTAATTAATTAATGTGTCAGGTACAAATATAGGGCTACGAAGATGATTTAAAGGAAAACAATCAATGAATCAATGAATCAATTTCAATCAATCAATCAATTTCAATCAATCAATCAATTTTTTTATTGGTCCGTAAGTATCAAGTACACTAAGACATAAGACAGAAAAAGTTACATAAAGCATTACAAGTATCACAAATTAATCAGGCAATATATAATTAAAGTGAGACCTAATTAGTTAACGCAAGTTATATAAACCCTGGGCCTAGATTGGGAATACCCCCAGGTATATATAAGAGATTATTTAAACCCAGTGGTTATAGGATTGAGTTATACCAGTGTTTAAAGAACAAGGCGACAAGGAAGGTAAGACTAGACAACCGAAGTAGGAAACGTGTAGAATGGAATTTCCCTCTGTTGCGAACAATACAGCAATGTTCTCCCAGTCCAACAGCCTTTACTTGCTGATGTAGGCTATACCGTACAATACAATACGACATTTTGTAGTCTTTGTGTATATTTGTTTTATGCGAAGCGCCTCTATGATGGGAGCAAGGGCGTTTGCACAATGCATGGGAGTGCACAATAATTCCAGATTACAATGTTTGTTAAACGTGTTACGATATATAGTTAGAACGACGTTGCTGAATTGTTATGTATTTAATCGGTTGCATGAAGAGCCGAGTGCCAGACTTAATGGAAGAAAGAAGTCCTGTGAGGGGGGGCCTACCGTCTTAATGGCAGAAAAGAGTCCTGTGAGGGGGGTTACAGTTGTGAATCGTCACGCATCGGTAATCATACATGTGCTGCTGCCTGCGTAAACATTTCGAGACCTATTTTCGTTCATTTTTTTAGAGCAGAAGCAGACTATTTCTGGCTAGATGAGCCTAGTATAGGTACAGGGCCGGATTAAGTAATGTCGGGGCCCTGTTCGGGAATTTTTGTGGGGGCCCTGTTCGGGATTTTTTTGCGGAAAATTTGAAAAATTATCCGCCAAAAAAGTTGATGACCTTTTTTTTTTTTTTAGTCATCCGCCGAAATTTTTGGGAAAATTTTTGGAAAAATTATACCATTTCATTCGCCAAAAAAAGTTGATGACCTTTTTTTTTAGTCATTTGCGAAATTTTTCTGAAAATAGTCATATAATGGCAAAAATTTCCCCCCCAATTTTTTTTACACATTTGTGGGGGCCCCCTAAAGTGTGGGGGCCCCTGTTTGGCCGAACATGTTGAACATGCCTTAATCCGGCCCTGTATAGGTAGACCAACATTTCCGTATAGGCAAATAGATATTGAAATTTCCCAGCGACTGATTATCTCTCTCTGTCAATAGTTGCACAGACGTTATAATAGGCCATCCATAATCCATTGACATAAATACATGTACACGCTGGTACCTTAATCTAAAGAAAATATTGCAACATTGTAGACTTATTAACCGAATCGCGATTCCTTTCTTCGCTATTCTTCTTCAGACATGCCGAGGAATTTAACAAAGATACACATTTGACCTGTGATAACTTTGTCTGTTTCGTCCCCTTTTCATAACATTGTCGAAAATTATTAATTTATGACATGGCTCACCAAATAAATAAGTCATAAGTTTATAATTCACCTTGACAAACTAAACGTTTGGCGTTTGTTTCAATCGTTTCGTTTATTTTGTTTGTTTGTTTGTTTGTTTGTTTGTATGTGCACTTCTTATAGCGCCCCTTCAAACTCTCTATACTCAGAGGCGCTCCCGAATGCAGAGCGGACACTGCATCTGAGTTTCACGCCGAAGCGCTGAGCAATTGTGAGTGAAGGACTTGCCTAAGGTCCTTACGCGGCGAGGTAGATTCGGACCTTATGGTGGCTTTACACCACCACCAGCAGACATAAAGTACATTTAAAGTACATTTAAAACAAACTATCTACATGGGATCAAAAGGACTTGACCGTAAGGAACCTGCTGGGTTCTTCTATTAGGCCTATAGTAGGCCACCTGTGACCTGTAACAACGAAATAAATTTTGGCAGACGAAGTATTGAAACATAAGTGTACAATAACACTTAACTAGTTAACTAATTTTAATCTAATTAACAAGCACTAGACATAGTAGACAATCTAAGTGATAAGATGAGAGATGATTGAGATCGAAGTCTAATATTAAATAGCGAGATATGAGTTATATATAAATTACGTAGGGATCAAAAGGACATGACCATAAGGAACCTGGGTTCCACTATAGTAGGCCACATGCGACCTGTAACAACGAAATAAATTTTGGCAGATGTAGGCTAGTATTGACATAAGTGTACAATAACCCTTAACTAGTTAACTAAGTTTCATCTAATTAACAAGCACTAGACAACTTGAGTGATGAGATGACATCGAAGTCTAATCTTAAAGAGCGAAGTATGAGATTTGAGTTATATAAATGACGTATGGTGAGAGGTGTAATTTATAGTTCCAAGTGCGGGGACCAACGGATTGTAACGAAACATTCTAGAATTAGTCCTAGCAAAAGGTACTATTATATTCGCAGCAGAAGGTACAGGATGGACGTAGCGGTGAAATAGTTATATAATTGAAGATCCTTGGTAACTTCATGATTTTCAAAGTAGCCTATTTAAACATAGCCTAAATTCGCTAGTTTGCAATTTTCTAATAATATTATGTTACATAACATAACATAACATTTTTTTTATTATGTTCGATATTAAGAACAATAGGCTATATCTTATACAACATATATAATAATTATGTAGCCTATTATTATATATATTGTATTTATCTATAAAATATATTAGGTCTAGACTCTATTATAGGTCCCATTTCTTCTCGCGTGCACAGGGGGTATTTTAACGTGCAGCTGGACACAAAGTGTGTAGTTGGAAAGGAAATTTGTGCAGTTGAAAATAAGATTTTGTGTAGTAACTCATAGTGTTGTAGTGAACGAAGGACTAAAAAAGAGTCATCAATTTTTGGGGGCCGGGAAAATTTAAAAATGGTAATATTTTCAGGGAATTTCGACGATCAAACATTTGGTCCAGACGACTAAAAAGGTCGTTTTGTGCAGTTCTAAAAATTTCTTAGAATAACCCCTGCGCGTGCACATGTTCAAACAAGTTGAGCTTCCAGACAAATTGGGTCAATTGTGAAAATCTTCAAACAATTCAGTTTTATCTGAACTCTGCCATCAATCCCTGTTCGCTGTTACTCATTACTCAATGGCTTCGTCTTTGCCAGCTTGCCTTCCCCCCCACCCCCCCATGCATCACGTGCAGCCCTTGAGAGCCTAAAATGGATTGTGGACTCAGAAACCGAATGCATTTCGGCGGTGACCTAGATTCCGAAGTGAGAGGACTTTGCTGTCGATGGATGTCGCAGGCAGTTCAGAGGAGGTCATTAACGAATCCCACCAAGACCCACAGCTGAACCACGTGAACCACATTGAAAGCAATAAACTTGTCGGAAATAGTCTGGGATCTGGTCGCTTCGTTTCGTTTCTGGGTTAATTTTTTGAAGACGTCGTCAGTTAAGAGGCTCGTGCGACCTCACCAAACAACAAATTTTAAAAAAATAGCATAGGCAATATAGGATACAGATTTTTTTCCCATTTAGATCAGGTATGACATCAATCTGCCAGTTCTCCTCCTCCTCCTCTCCTTACCCTCCTCGTCAGCCTTAGATTTAAGACTGTACACAGTGTACAGTACCAAGATCATTCCACTCACTTGGTACAGTACAGTATATCCAGTTTCACCCTTCTAATTCTCCGCCTCTCCCATGACCTACAAACCTACATACCGTTCACACTCACACAATCATCACCTCAACATGACAAATTGGCCACATGTCAAACGGCCCGCGAACGTTTTTCCAACACTTGATCCCAAAAAACCTATTCATGCACCCGATTCACAACTGTTTGAACATGCTAATCTTGAGAAACGCGTGTAAATACGGAACCAATGTATTTCCACTTCTCGCCCTCTCCTCCTACGCCTCCTTCTGTTCTCTGTGCTGCTTCTCCTTCTTTCTCCCTTTCCTTCCTCGGCCTCGGATGCTACTGCTGGTGATGCTATACCTCCTCCTTCTCCTTCTCCTCCTCCTCCTCCTCCTTTTCTTAACCTCTTTCCATTCCTCTTTATTTTGGGGCGCTGTGTCTGGCTGTCTGCGTCTGCAGTCTGGGTCACAATAAATACCAAGCGACAGAGAGATGCAGGTTAGTGTGTAACTTTTTAAGTATTGTAGTCTATACTTTTTTATCAATGTATAATTATACATATCGAGAGAGAGAGAGAGAGAGAGAGAGAGAGAGAGAGAGAGAGAGAGAGAGAGAGAGAGAGAGGAGGGGAGAGATAGAGGGAAAGACAGCCAGACAAACAGAAACAGAAGAGCTTATATTAGAGGAAAAGAAGACGTCTGTTAGACACGTGATGTTTAACCTCTTTTCTGCCAACGTTCCAGTTAATAACTCTGATTGGCTCGATTTATTCAACGACCTCTGACCTCTGATCTCTTGCGGCTTTTTCGGAAGATTGAGGAATGAACAGCATGCATCGTGAGCGTGTGAGTGTGTGTATGTGTGTATGTATGTATGTGTGTGTATGTTTGTGTATGTGTGTATGTATGTATGTGTGTGTATATGTTTGTGTATGTATGTGTATGCTTGTGTGTATCCAGTGACTTGGCTCATTTTTATAGCCTCTAGTGTTTATTGTTCGCTGTGGCAAAGGCCAAGAGTGTAAACATTCATATGAACGTCGCTCCATCTGAAATCTATAAAAGGCTCACTTTGATAATTCGATATCGGTTCTGCGAATATGAAAGCCAGCCTCTAAGTGTGTTAGTAGGGCTTCTGAACTCTCAGCGACTATCGAGGTCGCTGCTGCTGTGTAGGATCTGGGCTGATAATAAGACTATAGTAGGCTACGTGAACTCTTGAAGTCTTCGCCAGGCTCAGCAGTTAATCGTACGTTGTTCTGACAAAAAGAACCAACAAGAAAGAGTTTCAGTTGAAGAGAAGAGACTAAAGCTATGATGACTGAAACGGAACCGGTCACGGTTCAGTCAGGTGGAACGGTCATCATCCCGAACAGCTCAAGCGTAAAGACAACGGAAGTCATCGCAAATGGAAAAGGAAAACCGAACAAAGAGAATTTTCTTTCTTTCATCAAGAGTGAGTACGAAGTCTTTAATAATTATAATATGCGTTTATGTTCATCCAACAAAGATTTAGGCCTAGATAACCATGGGCGGAGTTTATCAGGGGCTAGGGGGCTAAGCCCTCCCCCAAGAATACCCAGATTCATTTTTTACCTTGTAAATGGTATATCTTTTCCCGGGCTTAACTTCCCCCCACCAAGAAGGCTTTAGCCCCTCCAAGAACAGAAACCAAACTTCGCCCATGTAGATAACAGTTACCATATAATTATGTTCATTGGAACTCTAGAATGTTTTTTACGGTATTTCACTTATGCCTATCAATGATGATGTGGTTATATAATGTGTGAGCTTACATCTACATTAAAGCCCACAATTTAGCATAATTACACCGATTATAGTCTGTAGACATAGGCCCTATTTACCATATGAAATATTGGTTTCTGCTTATATAACTTAGGTCTCGACTTCAAAGTGTTGCCTACAGATGAAATCTGGACTTATGACAGACAGAAGCCAGTGAAGCTGCGATCTGCAACCGATACAAACCATGCTGTCGACTCTTCATCCTCTTCCACGTCGTCCTCTGCCACTGATTCTCCTGCCACTGATTCTCCTGTCACTGATTCTCCTGCCACTGATTCTCCTGTCACCGTGATGACAGCGTTTGCCAACACAGTACAACGCTTTCCATCGCACACGGCACTTGGTCTGTTTCGACTCTTCATAATTATTATCTTTATTTTTATTCTATGTCTTTGTTTGTACATGTAATGTAAATCTTCGATAATTTCTCAGCGCACACAAACAGAGACCAACCGTCGCTGTGTCAATCAAAGTCCGTAGTTACCAAGGCTTTTCGGTGCCAGGTCAAAATCCGGGGAGGTCAAGCCGAGGAGACAGTGAGGTGTTATGGTGGTAATCGGTGATGATGGTGGTGGTCGTCGTATGGTGAAACCTGTGTCGATTCAGAAACAAGGAATTAGTACTTTGTATTTTTCATTTCTGTACATGTAGGACATTGTAGGCATATACATTGGAATTGCAGTTGATTGATATATTTTGTGTAATTTGCATTTAGCTACTAAGGGGGACGGGAATTGGAAGACGTGGACATTCGAGAAATACTTCGACGATGTCATACGTGCAGCAAAGTCATTGATCGCTGTAAGTTTGACTCCTGGAGGTTTAACAGTAAAATATTACTGGAGATTGTTGTTTGAACAAACATTACGATCCATTGAAAGTGGTTTCTTAGCAATTTCCAAAATAACTCACGAGAATTCGTATGATTTAGATGTAACGTGATTTTCAGCCTATAATATAACGCTGCCCACAGCAATGAGCAAGTTAATGGCGTTCCCACTGCGAGTACCCAGATACATAAAAGATATTAAATAGAGCAGACAGACAGATATACAGACAGACAAGCAGACACGCAGATACACAGACACACAGACAGACACACAGACACACAGACAGAGAAAGATGAGAGAAAAAGCTACAGAGTAGCAGATTTATAGAAAGCATGGAAACACGTAAAAAGTAAGGAGGGCTTTCAACAGGACTGCAGGTCCAATAGTGTGAAATAAATAAGTATTTAGTTTGAGCCAAAATAGCCCTTGTTCGCAGAACAAAGAGGCTATGTTGGTTCGAAAATCGGAAAGGACGGAGAGAAGCCGTAGAATGAGGATAGTGAATGTTTATGACAGCCTATAATTGGGTAAGAACCCACTAAACCTATCATGGACTTGAGGACCAAAACGGATTTTGAACAGAATGCGGGATGTAAGAGTATTCCAGTGTGGTTGCTTAACCATGTACAATTGTACATGCAGGTTACAAGCAGGGGCTTCTATCCCCCATAAGCAGCCGGGCTCAATCCATCTTCTTCCCCCCTCTTTTTGGGCCCGACAATATGGGGAATGAAGGTTTCTGAGATGGACATGGGGTTTGGAAAAGGGATGCGCCCTCCGCTTAAGAATTTTTTCTATTCCCGCATTGCAATTTCAACATTTTCTTTATTTAAGAAATTTCATAAATTTTATATAGCGCCTCTTTAAGCTGTAATTTTCACAACTACTATATTTCAGTGAAGGTATTGCTGAAAAAGTTATATATATATATTTATATATATATATATATATATATATATGACTTAATAAATAGACCTGTGCTTACAATGATATATTTTGGAGCTTCCACATTGTAATGTAGCTGACAAAAGAGCGGTTTGAGATTTTGAAACACACATATATTTTTATAATTACAATAATTTCTTTATTTATCAAGTTCGGCAACTAAGTTCTGCTGGTAATTAATGGACTATTATGACAATGAATAATTTCTGAAGTAAACTTAGGCCCATAATTATAGCGGCCTAGCCTATAGCCTATTCGTTGCAATTCAATAAGCTTATAAGGCCTCTCTATTGCCCAAGACGGTCCTGATTATTGCTGACCAAGGTACAATTAGCAGAAATTGTTACATGGTACACAAACCGAGCAGGAACTACCAAAATGCCAAAATTGGGTAGCCAGTGTGCACTGCTAGAGGTCTTACAAAAATTTATGGTGCGATGCAATAGAATGAAAATACAATGCAGGCTTACGTCATAATGATGCTGTTTACTAAGTGTTCAAGGAAACAAAACATTTTGAAATTTGAGTCTGAAATTTGAAACATAACACTGGAGAGAAGCCATTTCGTTGTAAAAAATTGTATTTGTACAAGTATTAATATTAATTCAAATTCATTATAATAATTACAAATGTATGATTGTGTCATTCATTAAAAGAAATTGCAAATAATACTATTATAATCACATAATCGTGAAATTTATCTTAGTATATTAGACCTATAACAGTTCATGTGATACAAACATATAGATAGTATAATAGCTAAAAACTATTACCATTCTGTCAAAATGTTCTATGGGGGGGGAGAGGAAAGTAATTTCTGGGGAACTTTCATAGAGGGAGGTGCCTATAGATTGAGCACTGTCTTCAATGGCCGGTTTTCTCACGCGGTTTAGTTAACGAAATATGCCCGTGAAGCAAACTTTTTCACTAAACAAAACAAAACAAATGTAGGCTAACTTTATTTTTCACGTCTATGCAGACGATGATGTCGCCAGATTAAGTGCGAGAACTACAAATCATAGCCTAGATAATAATTATATTGGGCATATAATGTACAAGGCGCCAACAAAATCGAGCGACTTATTCCGGTCTGCATTTATTAAATTTTGTAGGCTCACACGAAAAGTGCGTATGTCGTAGTTGTTACACGTAAAAAGTGTAATAAGAATTGAAAATTTAAAAAAATCCACTTCCCCCCCTGTTTTTCACTGGGCGCAAGCTGCGCCCGCCATGTATAGGGATAGAAGCCCCTGGTTACAAGGAGATGTTGGAGAAGTATTAGCGTTATTGTTATTATCATTGTGTACATCGTTTTGTGTTATTGTCTCATCGTTTGCAGGTTGGTATGCAGCCGTTCGACGGAGTCGGTATCATTGGGTTCAATTCTCCCGAATGGTTCATCGCCAACATTGCAGCTATTTTTGCCGGGTTAGTACAGAATAGTTACCCCGGAAGCCTAGCATCTATCCACTTCAGTGTATGTAGGCTATACGCAGATCACTTCAGTGATAATTGCCGCAGGTATAGTGGGGTTCAACATTGTAGTCTTTCTTGGTCACCACAGTTCACCCGAATTCCACGGGGATAATAGCCTACGCCTTCTTTTCTTCTACAATTCTCATGCTGATATCACTTGTTTAGAAATAATTATAGAGACATTAGAGAAGCTATCCATCTGTTTCATCGGCTCTCAATAATCGCCTAGAGTCCTAGACCCTCAACGTTGTATCGTTCAGTGGTTCATTAGTTACTGTTTTACCTGAATAGGAGGAGACGTAGGACTAAGCGTTCCTGATGATGCCATTATTTTTCTGTGACCTGACAGTGTTTGCATCATCTGAAGGATCATACCTATATACTTCTAGTGGACAAATTACTGATAATATCCATTCCATAAAAATGCTCTACATTATTTGCAAATCCTGAAGGAAAAGATCACGTTTTCCTCGGGCAAAAATAATAAAAGAAATAACGATAATAATGATGATGATAACAATAATAGTAATAATAGTAATAATTATGATGATGATGATGATGATGATGATGATGATGATGATGATGATGATGATGATGATAGTGCGTTGATTGGTGAACTTATCTGTCTCTTTCTGTCTGTTTGCATTTTCTTAAATTCCTCTTTTAGGCTCTTTGGCTCTTCCTCATTCTTCTTATCTGATCCTGCATGTGCTAAGCTGCTGCTGCTGATGGTGTTGTTACTATGGTGACACTCCTGTGCATCTGTGCATCCTACAAAAACAGAGGGTTGTCAACTGGTTTCTACACGACCAATTCCGCAGAGATGTGCAAATTCGTTGCTCAAAACGCCGACTGTTCCGTCATTTTCGTCGACAACGATCACCAACTGCAGAAGATCCTAAGCGTTCGAGAACAACTTCCGGCACTCAAGGTCATCATCCAGTACAAGGGAAAGGTCAAGGCCGACTACGACAACGTCTACACGGTCAGTCACACACATGCACACCATCGATCTGCTCAAGACCATAGCCAGGATTTATTGGGTTTTTTTTTACTTTACCGTGAGCAAACCCACATGCAATCGAATCAACAACACTGACTAATTGGTTTGTTGTTTTTACATAATTTTATTTTTAGTGGTGGGGGTTCAAGCATCCAAAACACCCCCTAGCTACGGCCTTGGATCTTCTGTTTATTCTACAGGTCAGCATTTTCCAGAGTGTGCTGAAATTCTGAAATTTAGGTGAAGACAAGGGCTCCACGGGAGATTTCCATTTGACATAAATTTATAATCTAACATTTATGGATTACAAGCCCGGTTGTTATAGCCGACTGTTTTGAAATATTCTAGAAGAATGCGTTTTGTCTAGGTCTGGGTGCCGTGAAAATGATTCTATTCAAAGTCAACTGACACGTATAATTGTGAAGACTATGGCTGTGAGTGAGCGTGCGTGTAGGTCTAAGGCTCTAGGGCCTAGGCGTTTGTATTATTGTGTGTTAGTGTCTTCTACCTACGTGTAGCACTGTAGCAGTGTGTACACTGTTGTTAGAACATGCAGAATGTGTTTTGTTTGTGTCGATTACAGTGGGAGGCGTTCATGAAGTTGGGCGAAGAAGGAGTTTCACATGAAGAGCTGAAGAATCGAATCGAACGACAACATTGCAACCAGTGTTGCTCTCTTATCTATACAGTACGACAATAACATGCATAATATTGTAATAGAGAAAGATATTATTGTAAACTAATTGCAACTAAAAATTGCAACTAATTTCGTATAAGTAGATATGCACTACACCATGCAATAGTGCTAGTATGTTTGTCCCTCGAGCTATATGTTATCTTTCTCCTTCGGTTTGTAGGCTATATACATTGTAAGCCTGCAGTTGAATGAGTTCATCCCCGTGTAGAGATCTCAACTAAAAAGTGTGATTATTTTGCTTTGCATTTAAACAATTGCTATGGTGCTGGTAATCTGTTGTCTCATTTGTTACAGTCTGGTACAACAGGAAATCCGAAAGGAGTGATGCTAAGCCACGATAATGTAAGTCAGAACTTTCATGAAATGATATAATATAGAAAACATTTCTCAGTCTTGCATGCTTTATGTTTCTAATTCAGGTGATCCCCAATCTCTACATGTACGAGGCCATTTAAAAGTCGATCAAAATTGCAATTGTAGATTGTCCTTCGCTCTAAATTGAAAACTTACATTTTCCGGTCTACGTGGCCTATAGGCCTAGTTCTTGATGGTCTGTCGAACTTCAATGTGCACTTCTGAGCTTTGTAGGGAGGGCATTATCAAATTTCAGTTGTATTGTATTTTACAGATTAAAGTAATAGAGCATATCGAGGAGAGGCTACTTAAAAGCGCTCTGACTAGTTTCTTAAGAGACTCCATATACATGTATTCGACATTTTAAATATCAATATATTTTGCCAGGATGTTTTAAGTAGGTTATAGAGTATAGACAATTCCATTCCTGCAATTCTATGCCTGTGACACCTTGCAAGATAGAGAGACTAAAAGGCTTTACAATGTAATCTGATTGATGGTCATCTCATGAGTCATGAGAGAAGTAATTAATTTTGAACATGACGAGAAGACATTATTTTGTTTCATAAATAATTATATCATTCGCTAGTAAACATTATTAGAAATGGTGCTCATATAAAGTCAACTATTGACCTATACTTTATTCGACTTATACTTTGGTTGACTTATACATTATAGTTGATCTATACTTTAGTTGACTTATGCCTAAGTTGACCTACGCTCTAGATAGACGACTTGTTCCTTGATGGCTTATACTTTGCTTGACTTATACCTATAGGTTGATCTGCTCTTCATAGACGACCTGTTCTTTAGATGACTGATACTTTAGCTGACTTGCACCCAAGTAAGTTAAGTTGACCTACACTTTAGACGACCTGTTCTTTAGATGACTTGCACTTAAGTTGACCTGTGTTGTTTTAGGTGACATGGCAGACAATACGTACAGCAAAAACTCTGGGACTAAGATATGGTGAAGAGATAATCGTCAGTTACCTGCCTCTGAATCACGTCGCTGCTCAAATCCTTGACGTCTACCTTCCTCTCATATGCGGATTCACCGTTTACTTCGCTCAACCGGATGCCATGAAGGTCAGACTCCAACTCCTCTTCATCCATCCATCATCGCCGTGCTTTACTAGGCTAAGTGGAAAGCTGGAAACAAGACCATTAAACAAATAATTTAACAGGGCATTTTTAACGTGCAGTTGTACGCAAAATGTGCATTCGCAACTGAATTTGCGCAGTTGTAAAAGCAATCTTGTGCAGTGAAAATCATTGGGAAAAGGTAGTGGAGCCAATTGGGAGGGGGTGGTAATTGGAAGACTGGAACGGAAGGAAGAGGTTGCGCAGTGAAAATACGCCGAAATCTATGACTAAAAATAGAAAAGGTAATCCGATTTCAAAGCCCTAACCTGCAAATTTTTCAAAAAAAGGTTGCCAGATTCTTTTCGCCAAATTGCACACCAGATTGCAATTGCTGGTTGTACATGCAGTTCAAAAAATCTCTGAATTTATAACCTTGTTTCGTGGCATTGCTTAAAGGGTTCATTGGACGATAGTCTGAAGGAGGTTCGACCAACAGTTTTCTTCGGAGTTCCCAGAGTCTGGGAGAAGATGGCTGAGAAGATGAAGATTGACGACAGGAAGAACGGAATGCTGAAGCGAATGCTGTTACAATGGTCAAGGCAGATCGGACTCAAGGGCAACCTGTCCACAATGAATGGGTAAATATATTCAACACTACTGGTAGGCTTTGTCCATAGTTTCGTATGGATTCGTTAGCGTAGAATTCAGCGCAGAATTTTACTTTCAGTTGTTTATGCATAGCATACATGTACTTGCGGTATACTCGTAGGCTATTCAGTATTGCTACTCGAGTGCTATAGCCACGTCGCAAAACGGAGGTATTCACTAGTATATTAGCCAGACTTTTACTCGTAGGCTATATCACATAGGAGATAAATGCACTGCATTTTATATAAATGTATTAAAAGTTAAATCATATAATTATGGCATTTTGGAAACACTTTTGTAGTAGGCCTATCTAAAATGTCATTTCAAAGACTTTTCCGTGCTTTCAAAAGTAATTCAACCGTCATTGATAACAGTTATCTTGTATGTTACCTGTATAATTTATTGTCCTTTAATGTTTAGGGAGTCGACGCCGATGGGTTGGTCGTTAGCGGATCAGTTGGTCTTCCGAAAGATCCGCGAGGATCTTGGCCTTGACCGATGCCGTCTTTTCTTCTCAGCTGCAGCTCCAATCATGGCGGAAACACTCGAGTTCTTCGCCAGCATCAACATTCCTCTGATGGAAGTCTTTGGACTGAGCGAAACTGCAGGTACGACTTTATATGTCCATCTGTCTGTGTAGATGTCTGTGTGTATGTCTATCTACCTCTTTATTCATCTGTCTGTCTATCTGTATGTCTGTTTGTCTGTTCATCCATACATAAATCTAATCCATTCATACATGTATATTTGTCTAGCTGTCTATTCACCTATCTATCTATCATCTGTCCATTCATCTGTCCATACATACATGCATTGAGACACCAGACATCATTATACATGCATACATGCATGTATGCATAAGCCTACGTACATACATAGTTACACACAAAGAGTTTTTACTGTTCCGCCTTCTTTCATTGAGCGTAAGTCTCTAGCAATAATTCTTTGTGTAGATAACCTTTTGCATTTGCTTGTTCCCATGTATACGAAGTAATTTATATGGCGCCGCTGTTGAATTGAGGAGGATCTTCTTCTTAAATCCGTTGTTGAGTTGAGGGGGTCTTCTTAAATCCGTTGTAGGTCCTCACACGATTTCGACTCCGTGGAAATGGCGGATAACGAGCGTAGGTTGCGCTGACGATCCAAACTCAATCAACATCTCCAATCCAAACAACGATGGAGAGGGTGAGGTCGGTGGAAGTCAGACGTTATTATTTTTATTTCATTTTTGGTAGTCAATACAATTATATCCCAACAGTAGAGCAGTTTTTAAAAAATCAATTAAGATCCCCGATCAGGATATCGAGTTCAATGCATTTAACCAAGTTTGGATAAGCGTATAATATACATATATATAATATATATTTTTTTATATAAATAATTTATGCATCTTTTATATAAATAAATCAATATAATATAATACATTGTATAAAATGTATATGGTTAGGGTTATAATTAAGTATTAGGACTTGCATAGCACACCTTCAGAGTTAACGCTACTTCACAGAGAGCGCTGAATGTGTAGTTGTGTGATGTGGGTGTCAGTGTTATTTTAGTTCCTGAGAATAGAATAAGAATAATAATTATTTTAATTTCGTTCCATGGAACGAAAACTGGAATAAAAAATAATTATGGAACGAGAATAGAATAGGAATAAAAATTTCAATATTTTTCTGGAACGAGAACGGAATAGAAATAGAAACTTTAAAAAAATTAATAGTTTTTCGGACTGAAGGCATCAGAAAAGGAAATTTAAAAAAATAATATTTTCTCTGCTATTGATTATTATTTCTAATTATTAGTAATCTTATAAATAGGTTTTGTGTGTTACTGTAATCATTCATGTTAGACATAACTATGAGAAGTGGAATTGGAAGTGGAACTAGAACTGGAACTGGAACTAAAATTATTTTTAAATAGGAAGTGGAACTAGAATAAGAACGAAATTTATTTATAAAGAAGAACTAAAACTAGAATAAAAATTACAACAATGGAATAGAATAAGAATAGGAATAAAAATTAATGCTGGAACTAAAATAACACTGGTGGGTGTATATTGTTTAGGTTTGTCTTGATGGTCGGAATGTCTTCATGGGTTACCTTAATGAACCGGAGAAGACGAGAGATACGCTGGACGAGAGACTTCGGCTGAAAACCGGAGACCTCGGAAAGATCGATCCAGACGGATTCGTCTACATCACGGGACGCATCAAAGGTAAACTCCGCTGAGTTCGCCGTTGCAATCGTTTCATCCAATGATTGAAATTTCGTTATTTCTTGAGCAAGACGTTCTGTGCTTGGAGCAGAACATCATACTTGCCTTTTAATATTATTGTTAGCGAAGGCAAGCTTGGTTTGATCATTTTTAGAGTTTGTTTATGACATGTAAATAGCTATGAGCGCAATGTTGTGGTTGCTTTCATGTTGTTGTTGTTGTTGTTGTTGTTATCGTCGTTATAGCTACTTCTAGTGTTGCTGTTCTTGCTGTTGTTGTTCCTGTTGTCGTTGTTGTAACTGCTGCTGCTTTTGTTGCTTTTGTTCCTGTTTCTGCTGTTGTTGTTGCCGCTTGTATTGCTTATGTTGCCTATGCTGCTGATGTTTGTTTAGTATGTGCACTAGTTATAGCGCCCCTTCAAGCTCTCTCTACTCAGAGGCGCTCCCGATGCAGAGCGGTCACTGCATGGGAGTTTCACGCCGAAGCGCTGAGCAATTGTAAGTGAAGGACTTGCTCATGGTCCTTACGCGGCGAGGTGGATTCGAACCCCGAACCTTCCGGCTCCAAGGCAACGACGCCACCACTACACCACCACGCGTCCACGCCCAACGATGTTGTCGTTGCTGTTGCAGATTTGCCGTGTGCACACTGTATTATACGTTTGTCGTTGTCTGTATTCAGAGTTGATAATAACTGCTGGAGGAGAGAACGTGGCACCGGTTCCAATTGAAGATGCCGTTAAAGATGCTTTGTCATCCTGCGTCAGCAACTGTATGGTCATCGGCGACAAACGAAAATTCCTCTCCATCCTTATCACGCTCAAGGTCACGATCGCTGTACATTCTGCTGCTGTATCATCATCATCATCATTGTTCTCATTGTTCATTTGAAATAATCATCATTTTAGTAATTATGTTTTAAAATCCATAATTAATCAGCGTAATGCTGTAATTCAGTGCATCTGTGATGGATTAATGGCGTTTTAAGGGCGACACGTAGAGAATACTAGAGATATAATTAATTATTAATTACGTATAGTTGGTATATTATTTGGGCGTTGGGTATACATTCTTCCTTGGCATTAGCAGCAGTAGCGTGCGCCATATATCAGATATAGATAAAGTATCCTCTCCATTTTTATGGTAGGCCTACCTGTGGGTCTTCAAGATATCTCCAGGAAAGCGTTATATTCCATCCATATCCCCGATGAGATAACCGACGTTGCCGTATACCCGGGAAATTTAGTATAATTATCGCAAGAGCGCCTCTGCAGTCTGCAAGGATAAACGATGTGCACACGGAACCAGTATGAAAATTGTAGGAAAATAACTTTGGGCCAGTGAGACGTTTATTACTTTATGTTTATTTATGTGGCGCAGTGGCGTACAATTAGTAACTTTACTATGGCGTTCCAAGAAAGTATGGGAAGATATTGAACCCCACAGACATCCCCCCCCAAAATCTCACCCTGCTCGGACCCATTAATTATGACAAGTACCTGACCGAGAAACCCAGTTCATCCTATTCGTTTTTTCATCCTATTCTTCGACCTTTCTGTTGTCACAGACGGAAGTTGACCCAACAACATTTGACCCAACGGATCGTCTTTGTCCAACCGTCGTTCAATGGTGTCAGTCAGTTGGTAGTCAGCTGACCACCGTGTCAGAGGTCATCGCAAAGGTCACTTCCGGTCAATCGGATCCGATCTTCGATGCCATTCAGATGGGGATCGATCGGGCCAATAAGAAAGCCGTGTCAAGGGCGCAGACGATTCAGAAGTGGATCATTCTACCTCGAGATTTCACCGTTGCAAACGAAGAACTAGGTGAGCCACGATTTAAGGTGCCACTTGTAAAATTATCTCAATGAGCTATTTTGAGATGGAAAAATTTGATGACTAAAAAAGGTCAGCAGTTTTTTGACAGGGATAAATAAAACTTGTCTGTTGTTTCCTTTGCTCATTAATTTTTAATTTTTTATATTCTGCATTAGAGATTATAATTAATTATCTGTGAAAATCAGAAGATGAATTTGTTGTTAACATTCAGTTTTTGTCATCTTTTTCTGCCAGGACCAACTCTGAAGTTGAAACGAAATGTCGTTGCTCATATCTATGCTTCAACCATAGAGTCACTTTACGCCGACAAAGAGAAGCAATGATGGAGGAGACGCGGATATCTTTAACTTCAGTCTCAAGATGTCGCTACACAGCAACGAAAAAATGAACAGTGTCTCCTCCATACTATGGCATCCATGGTCTCCTCTGGTTTCCGCTCGTTCGCTAGATAGGCTATCACATACGTTGTGCGAGTATTCATTCCATCACCAGAACTGTATGCCCCGATATTAATTAATTGAAAGAGAAGGTATAAAGTGTCGACGTATATATTATACGACCGATAATGTCCCTGTTTTGCCTGAAATGGGTATACTCACTGTATCATGGGTAAAATTGTAGGCCTATGACTATTGAACTTTCCGTATGCCGTGCATTTGACATTATGAGCAACGAAATGCGCTATGCGTAAAGAGAGTAGGCCTAAGCGTATAGCAAAACAATAAATTGTTAATATTTGTATTGTATTAGACGACGCTATAGAAGCTTATCGTGTTTCAAAGTCTCTAGTGGCGTTTTTAGCTACTCTAACAGTAGGTTATACGCTGCTACTGAATGCAGTATGAACTTAGGAAGGAGAGCTCGGAATAGTCCTACATGCTTTGAATTCATCCCCATAGTTCGGTCTACATCGTAATCGTTATCTCCAAATTTCTAAAGCGCTACTCGAAAGCCAAGCGCTGGGCACCAGCTTATTTACGAGCGCTGAGTTGAGTCAAAAGGGTTGTTCGTAAAAGTAGCCTAGTCCATGGTGGTCCGGGTCGAGTTGCCATAGGATCAGAGGGGCGGAGCAGTTATGGATCGGTTTAGTCAAGATTAGGCTACTCGTGCATGTGTTCGGCGACCTGAGGCAACTGCGTAGTTTCCGAAGTAAAGGTTGAATACATAGCCTACAATATTATTATTATTATTATTATTATTATTATTATTATTATTATTATTATTATTATTATTATTATTATTATTATTATAACACACATTTATTTTTTCAAAAGAAACTGAAAAGTCATACAGGCTAATGGAAATGCTCCTGTTCAACATTCATAGTCATTCAGTCCAAGACCTCCAGGTGTCTTAATTATTATTATTATTATTATTATTATTATTATTATTATTATTATTATTATTATTATTATTATTATTATTATTATTATTATTATTATGGAAAAGTCGCTCAGCTGAATGTCATTCACAGCTCGGGGAGTAGTGGCAATGTCCCGGAAAGGCAGATGGCATTCCCACGTTGTAGAGCCACCGAGATTCGCTGGAATAGGTACGAAGTCTCCATTGGGTCGTGGGTTGCGGCGGTTATTCGGCTCCCCAACTCAGAAATGAATGTTTGTCCTTCATTACACCACGCGCCGCTGGTCTCCAGGGCGACCGCCACAAATGCGTGGGTTCTGGTGATGGTGGCATATTTGATCGACTTAGACGTTGCTGCTCGTTCGGCGGCTTCGCCAGCTACGTTGGATGTATGCGGAAGATGCGACATGGCGTAAGTGTCCGGCACTGTCACGTCCCATGCCAGGCATTGACCACGTGACCATGGGATGATTATTATTATTATTATTACTATTACTATTATTATTATTCATTTGGATGCAATGCATAAAATTTCTAACCCCTAATAAATGCTCCTACTTCAAAGTGCATCATAAAGATGCCGCACGGTTTTATTTGAACGGTAAACATCACACGATTCCTCGAATAACTTGCCCCACTAACCCGCGATTATATTTATTCGTTACGAGGTGCGACCCAATACGAACAAATTTGCGGTCGTTAGGCTAACGATAGGCTAATTGCAGCGATGATACGATTAATAGCCTATATAATTAGGGCATAGGACTACTCGGCCATGACGGGTTCTGCTATAGGAAAGGCTGGATTTGGAGGTTCGACTATTTCGATTCTTCTTTGATCCTATCGGCTGAGATCAAAAGAAGTAACCGAAAATCCGAAATAGGTGAATCTAGTCGATCTACCAATCCGACCAATAGGCGTACAAAGAGATGGCAATCGTCTCAATAAAACCGATTCTGGCAATTGAAG
The DNA here is from genome assembly GCA_945859605.1 of Lumbricus rubellus. NCBI lineage: Eukaryota > Metazoa > Annelida > Clitellata > Crassiclitellata > Lumbricidae > Lumbricus > Lumbricus rubellus. The sequence continues at coordinate 34,728,272 of OX243814.1, forward strand.
CATAGAATGATATAATAAATCTATGAATTGAAGGGCGTTATTTTCGTCGACCAGCCTTTGGCCACCTGCGCATGCCTATACATAGAATTTATGTATAATTCTACACAAGGGCCTACACAAGGCCTAAATATAGGCCCTTAGCTTATATAATATGTGTAGCCAATTTTCTGACCCCCTTCCTTGTAAGCTAAGCCTAGCCGGTAAATCAAAGTCTAAACTCACATTAATTTTCTTCGCTCTCTTTGATGTTTGTCCAGAATGCAAGCGTCTTTATTGGTCGTAATATAAACGACCGAATTCTGGATTCTAATTTCAAAATCTACAACTTGCCTTCAAGAGTCTGTAGGATACTCGTATGGAACCCGTCTGTACATTATAGGACTAGGCCTAGGCTATACAATGTATACTATACATGGCCCATAAAATTATGAGCCCGTCTAAGGTAAATGAATAAAAATGTTTGATATTCACCACGAAAGAAGTTATGGTGATGATTAGTTGCTTAGACCCACTACAGTCCAAATGAGAGTGATAGCCCTACAAGATGTTAGCCTTTGTCTTGATAGGCCTAGAAGTTAAGGCAAGGAAACACTCGTGCAGTAAGGGACACGTAGCCTACAATCGGAGACACAAAAAGGGTGTTCACTTTCCATTCAGATAATAGCCTACTTCTGTAAGTTCTGGTTACTATTTATTTTTTATAGATGTGTTTTGTTAAGTCTAAGATCTTTTCTTATGTTGCCCAGGTTGATAGATCATATTAAAAACTCGAACAGTCTATATTTCAACACATGATTTAGCCTAAACCGACTCGCTCTATTCAGAGGATTAGGCTTTCAGAATACGGTTTGCTAAGAGCTGACCATTGATGCATTACTATTGAGGCGCTATAAAAAATTGGATTCTCAAAGTAGCGCCAAATAGATAAAATAAAATTTAATGTCGTCTGACGTTACGTTACATCACAACAAACGGTGTAAAAGCCAACACAGGAAATTTTAATTTTAATTTTTGAATTTAATCAGAAGTTCGTTAGGCCCTATCTTTTATTCGCCTTAAGACTCCGTTAAGTTGAAAGATAGCCTATTGAAATCTTCTTTTAATTTAATTAGCCCGTGTACTTGACACAGGTAAACATTAGCCAACCAACAACTTTGAAAGGGAAAAGTTTCTAAAGTCAACAACCGACTTCAGGTATTTCAGACCCTTGAAGGTTGCCGCACTGGGAAGACCACAGTGGCAACTTCCATTTACCTGCAGTAGTCGCCGACGCTATACGGAAGCGTTGTTAGGTCCTGAGAGGCGGGGTGTCTACACAGCCGGTGGGAGGCCATTGATTGGCTAATTCATGAGTCGTCTTCATTGTTATTCAGAGCGGTTTGCATAGGAAATGATGAAGCGGGAAGGAGTGCTCGTGTAGAGACAGCTACACCTTTTCTTGTCGTACATCGTTTGATCTTGTTTGAATTAGGCCTATTGTCTTCGTTTAAGCTAACGACCATCCATAACAGACGGACTCAGTCGATCTGTTGACACCGTGGTCGTTCATTTGGTCGTCCGACCCCCTCAGGCCCGTAGAACCTTTTACGGTGTTAATCCGATGACGTTCAATCTTCAGAAACATTGCAGGACGCCGTTGTCTATGTTTAATTTGATTATTTCAAAAGACATGGAATAGAAACGGAATAGAAACGAAATAGAAACGGATTAGAAACGGAATAGCAGAGACGAAATACTGGATATATAATAGCAACAGCGATGACCTATTTAAATATCATCAGGATTATCGTTACAGCGTTCACCTTGGAAGTGTTAGCCGTGTCCTCTGTTCCTTGGCTGTGAGTAAAATATTACTTGATTGATTGTTCGTTTAGTTACTTTAGTAAAACTCAAAATGGTTAAACCGTAGTTTAGGTTGTTTAATTATTTGGCCAAAAGTGAGGTTGCTAAATTATTTGCATGTGTATAAATGATATACAAGTAATTTCTGGATCGCCAGGTTCAATCCAGCTTCCATTTCAACTATCAATATGCCTTTATCCAGCTTCCATTTCAGGTAAAAAATGCCTTTATCCAGGTTCTACTTCTCAAGCGTTTTTCATCAATCCAGCTTCATTTTTAGCCGAATGACTACACTAACCCTAAAACTAACCCTAACCGACCCTCACGACGCCTAACCTGAGCCCTAACCGACCCTCATGCGTAAAATCCGGCTTCTATTTCGTCACTAAATATTTGTCATCGAATGTAAGAAATTGGTTGTCGGATAAAAAAGTACCGTTTTTTCGTCAATCCAGTTTCCATATAATTATATACTATAATTTTTCTTCTCGCGTTTTCGGTTTATATTGCTACTTCCGGTTGCGAATGTTCAGAAATTGGAATAGCGCGTTTTATGGCGCGTTATATTCATGTTTCTTAATTTAGCAACCTAAACTACGGGATATCGAAAATGAAAATAATTAAACAACCTAAACTACGGTTTAACCCTCAAAATTTCTGAAGCTCTATTTGGTAAGCCAAGGCAAGGGGTTTAGCTTATTCACGAGCGTTGCGTGAGACGCAAAGGCTATTGTCTAAGAAAGAGGAAGCGGAGATTCAAATTCGGTTGAGAAGCAGATAAACAGATTAGGAAGAGATAAGAGACAGAGTAGGCCTATCTCTGGAATGGTGGGTTTCGTTTGAGAAGAAAAATGGAAGGTGGAGAAAATAATAGGCCATCGGTAGGAATTTTGACGAGTTGAAATTTTGATTTCGAACGGAAAGCCATAGTAGTGATGGACATAGAAAGTATTGTATTGTATTGAATTGTACATGTATGTAACTGTAAGCATCTAGGCCTATAATGTGCCTCTATAGTCGAGTGAACCGCTCAGAAGCGTTCCAAGTGTGCAACGGCCGCGTTTTTGAGAGGAGAGTAGGAAGAAGAGAGACTGACAGACAGAAGTGAAGAAGTGTAGAGCGAACAGAAGGGGAAAGCGCATTCCAAAGAGACGGACCAATTGAGGCAAATGATCGAGACTATTCCACAGCAGTTTTAGAGCGAGGAACCATTGACCAAGCGGTCGACTTTGAATATAGCGCGAGCGATGAGGTAGGCCCTATATGATGCAGATGATATCTGCTTTACGTTTAGGTGCTATAGAGCTAGCCTATTTTCTTGGCTTAAGGCTCAGCTCTTTTGAACCACTTGAGACATTTCATTTTATTCATTCTTTAACACGAGACTATTATACATGCATGTATATTAATTAATCTTGTTTCGACAAAGTATCATCATTTTCCTGAATTTCGTCACCAGCACCAAAAACGTTTGAACACTCGTCGAAATGTCATGACTAAACAATTCGTGCACACTTTAAAATGGGTTTCACTGTATTTTTTCTCTGCGAAGAAACTTCTTTACAAGGTGAAAGACCATGTCATTAGTCTGCCTGCCCTACGTTCACAACGTACACATGTACGACACGCCCATTGCCCACACAAGAGAAGAAATAATAAACTCAAGTTACTGTGACCTATTCAGACCCAAGTTATCTATTTCTATGTGGCTTTCAGTCTGTCCATTCAAGTGTACACTCATGCGGTCAATCGCTTGCACTTGTAGGCTACAGCTGTTCATACACCTGCAGATACAGTAGCAGCACTCATACCGTCAGTCAACCCGCAAACATCTTCATGCCTCAGGTGTCCTACTAAGTGATTTGCCAAGAGACGCGTGTTCACACTCAGGAACGACATTTCCGAGAGATAAGGAGAGGCGCTCATATAGGCCTAGTTGATGAGACTTGCAATTATGCAATTATAAATCAAAAAGTCAATTAATCAAGACATTAATCAATTTAAACTGACATAAATTAATGTCGTCTTGAATTTTTTGATTGATTACAGCAGGGGCGCCGTTAGGCGTACGCACGTACGCAAGTGCGTACAGCGGGGAAAGGCAAATTTGTTTACAAATTATTGTAAATTAAAGAATTAAAGCGTGAAATATTATAAGCGATGAAATTCTATTTAATCTATTATCTAGTGATACCTCATAATCGCCAGTAGGCATATACGGCAGGGCTTAAAGTGTGTCAGGAGTCAGGACGGTCATTGACGGCGTCCAGGCACTTATTTTCGTGGCTGGACGCCGTCCTGCCACTTATTTGGACAGCACTGCCTGGACGGTCGTCCATGACTGTATGGACGGCGTCCATGCAGTTACGGACGACGGGCCATGACTGCCTAAAAATGGCTCCATTTGAGGTCGACACAGCCAAAAATGCGCTGGTCGCTGGGGCTCCGCCCCAGACCCCGCTGCGGAAGCTTACGATCAAGACAAAAACCTTTCTATTTTACACTAACATTTTGATTTCTATTGTTTCTAATCTCCCCTCAAAATTCAACCTCTCCTCCGCTTGCACTCACCTCTGCTGCTTTCCATTCACGACTGAAACCCGAAGTCTTCAAGCTATCCTATGCAGATTCCAATCAGTTTTATCACCCAACTACCACCATCACCTACAACCACCGTAGCACCATGCTGTCTCCTCGGCTTGACCTCCCCGGATTTTGACCTGGCACCGGACTTGATTTGATATAGCGCCGGTGAATAAGCTGGTCTCTCTGACGTGGCTTTTGTGGGCGCTGAGAAATTCTCGAAGATTTGCATTACATTACATTATCCTGGTAGTATAGCTTGCGACGCTAAAAAACACTTATTTTTGAAGTTTTCGCGACTTTGTCGTTCACATATAGCTGGCAAAAAAGCCTTAAAATGGCTCAATTTGAGATCGACAAAGCCAAAAATGCGCTGGTCGCTGGGGCTCCGCCCCAGACCCCGCTGGGGGAGCTTACGACGCTCCCCCAGACCCCCTATAGTCGGGACGGGTTTCGTGCCTTCGGCGCCGCCACTGACGACCAATTACAATACAGCGTCCTGGCACTTTTTTTTACACTTTAAGCACTGATATACAGGTATATACATATATATATATATAGGCTAATATATAAGCTCGTATCGACCGCTGTTCGCTTCATATTATTTTGTGCAAGTTGTGCGTACAGGAAAAAAATCCTGGCGGCGCCGCTGGATTACAGTGTAATGTTACACATTCTATAGGCTAAGAGCTCCCTCTCAGATCACTACCCAATTTTGCTCAGGAGCTTCGATACCCTGGCCCGCCACATGTTGGAAGATGTTCACAGTGGCCCGCTACTAAAAAAGGTTTGACACCCCTGATTTAGTTAGATGTGCGCCATAAGAGTTCTGGCCTTCTATCTGCCTGCACTTTCACGGGCCTTGCATGATCTCTGTATACACGGGTCCCATTTATGCAGCTATGATATAGGCCAACATACTGGTCCTATATGAGGTTCCATGTGCACATGGTGTACCGCATTGATTACCATAACAAGATTTTCCAGTTCATCGCTTGAACGGATGAGTGAATACGCGTGGATTCAGTCAGTGACCAGTGTTGCGGTTCACACATGAGTGAGTGACTGATAATTATAATAATTATGCCAGCATCATTTCCTTTCGTTCTCCATTGAGCGCAACGCTGTCCACAACTATAGAGATACACCAGAGGGCCTCTGTTTTTTCAGGTCAATAGGATTACAATGTATTCTAAAACTTCAGACAGTAACGTGGTGTGCAAGATACATGTATATGTGTCTGATACACGTTGGCATCTTTTGTATTAATACATGCTTATCTTGATGCGCATTGGAACCTATTATTAAACATCCATAGTCTATGATGTAATGTACAAAAATATCTGTTTCGGATATAATGGAAGTTATTATATATATATATATATAAAGCCCTGTATGTATGTATATAATTATGTATATTGTATAGGCCTAATAGCCTATAAAATTATATAAATTTGAAATGTGCAAATGTATACATAGACAGATAAGTTCGTGTCTGTTGCAGTTCATTGAACATGGTAATTTGCGAACGAAGAACACAATAATTCTGATTGCCATCGTTATAGGTGGCGCCACGTTCGATGGCCATCATCATCATCATCGGCATCATCATCATCGTCATCATCATCATCGTCATCATCATCATCATCATCGTCATCATCATCATCATCGTCATCATCATCATCATCATCATGATCATTGTCATCATCGTCATCGTCATCATCATCATCATCATCATCATCATTGTCGTCATCGTCATCGTCATCATCATCATCATCATCATGATCATCGTCATCATCATCATCGTCATCATCATCATCATCATCATCATCATAATCATCACCAGTATGATCATTGTCATCATCATCATCATCATCATCATTATCATCATCATCATCAGTATCATCATCATCATCAACAGCATCATCATCGGCATCAGTATCATCATCATCATCATCATCATCATCATCAGTCGGTAGTCGTCTGCATGTCTGACTGAATACTAATTAGGTCATTAACATTTCTAATGGTATACAGATAATGCCAGCAGCTCCGGATCTATTATTTTGTTGTCTGTGATGGGACTATAGGTCGGTGCGTACGATTTGCTCAATGGTCCGTGAAATTATCCACTCAATGCATTTTGTTTACGTGTCTGTTGTACACGAGTACAGAACTACAGACCATCCTGCGTGTTTTATTGTTATGCGTACATTGAGTTTTTGAAGAGGATTGTAATGTATGGTTTGACGGATACAGCGATGAATCATGAACAGGGAGAATTCGTTTTGTTTTTGTGTCATTCTATTATAGACGTAGGAGATGAGGGTCCAGGGGGGGGGGCAAATGCACCCCCCACCAATTTCGGGCAAGTCTGATTTTTTGGCAAGCAGACCCGGATTTTTTTAAGTCAAAATTTTTGGCCAAAGTACCGGGTGACTAAAAAGTCATGAGAATTTTCGGGCAAACGTAACGGAAATTTTTTGTAAGATTTCAGCCAGATGAAAAAACAATTTCGGGCAAAAGTCTAATTCCCCCCACTTCTGAAATGTCCCCTATGCCTATGCCGTTATTGCTGCTTTTCGTTGCTTCTGTTCTGCTTTGAAAAACATTAATTTATGCATCTCTTGTTTTTTGTTGTCCGACTGGTTAACTGTATGCGCTGCATGGAAGGAAAGGAACTAAAAGTGGAGAGTTTTAGCCTAGCACTGAATTTTCTTCTTGTATGCAGTGGCAGCGCAAATGGGGTAGGGGGCTTCGGCGTGAAACTCTGTTTCAGTGTCCACGCCGTAGTCAGCGCTTTTGGGTAGTAATCTTGAAGAGGCGCTAGGACAAGTGCTCCTACATACAAGATAATAATCAGTTGTTTGATTGGCAGGTCTATTGCGACAGTTGCAAAGTCTGACTCGATTGCTCTACAGTCTGCTGGATGTGATCTTCTGCTGGGTCTGAACCGAAGACAGAAACGCATCTGTCACAATACAACGGAGACAATGGATGCCGTGAGGGAGGGAGCCATCATGGCAATCAAAGAATGCCAACACCAGTTCCAGAACAACAGGTGGAACTGTCCGGTCGCCAATAATTCGACCAACGTTCTCGGAAGAATCGCCAACTCAGGTATAATAGGGGATTTGTGCTAAAGAAGAATGGAAATATATTATAGTCATAACTCTTGGATCTTGTATGTCTATACAGACTGCATGGTACATCTCGCCAACCCATCTGACTTGCCGGTTCGCCCATTAATAGGCTGCATGGTGTCCTGCCCTTGGCTTTTAAACGGCGCTGTAGGATTTCAGAATTGGGCTTGCTATCACAGTTACTAAGTCGTTTATTATATACACTTGCCTGTTGTTTAACATTCCTTGTGCTCGATATGACGAGCAATCTGAGTTTTCTTTAATTTTAAAAAATTATGCCGAACAATGAACATTCTGCTTATGTTTCCGGCGGTCCTGAATGCTCTTCAATCGAGCCTTAACAAACGAATCTGAGTGGCCTATTTATAGATGTCGTGCATCTGAGAGTTTCACGAAGATCCTGCGTGGTCGAGTGGGTTGTAGCCCGCTCGCCGCGCCGGCGGCCCGGGTTCAATTCCCGGGCGGGGATCTTTACAGCGGGTGGCTCGGTCGCAATATAAACGTGGAGCATGAGGTTGTTCTCTGCCTCCGACACTAATCATCTTCGATATGAAACAGTGTCGTTAAGCCCTGAACATTTCATTTTTTTGAGAGTTTCACATCGCGCCTCTAAGGACTCTCTGAACTTCAGGGACAATATTCTAGATCTCACTTTTCACCTTTCCTCGTTTTACATGTATACGAGCATTAACCCTTTTACACCATAACCCAGTTTCTTTTCTACAGCGGCGCTATAATTATAGGCATCTGATTGCAGTCATGAAAGTCATGAAAGTCATGACCTCCGTTCTGCCCAGGGCTGTTTTTAGGGAATTTTTAGAACTGCACAACTGCTTCTTTTCCTACCCATCCTCCATGGTAAATCACTTCCAATCGGAGGACAATGACCATTTTTGCTAGTTTTAACTGTACAAAAGTGCTTCTACAACTGCACAAATCCATCTAGAACTGCACTTTTTGTGTACAACTACACGTTTAAAAAGCCCTGGTTCTGCTTTTGATTCAGGTACAAAAGAATCCGCCTTCATTCACGCCATCTCGTCTGCAGGGGTCGCTCTAGCGGTCACCCTCCGCTGCAGCTCCGGAGATCTAAGCAGATGCGACTGCGATCGGTCGATGAAGGGAACAGCAACGGTCGATGGATCGTTCCAGTGGGCTGGCTGCTCCGACAACACGGCCTATGGAGTGGCCTTCGCGAAGAACTTCATCGACGCCAGAGAAACCGGAAGTGGGTGGAAGGACGACGATCATCGACTGACCAACGCTCTACTCAACCTGCACAACAATGACGTCGGACGAAAGGTGTGTGACTATGATGTGGTGGCGCTATAGAAGTTGGCAATTGCATGTACGATGGCAAAGGTGAACTAAACGCATTTGAAGGAAGATTCGTTCAAACAAGGCTAAAAGGTGAATGCTGTTACGGCATGCATTGAATAATATGCGATGCATACAGCATATTATGATAATAATATGATCATACTATGATCATATTATTATCATAGTATGATCCTACAATCCTACATGTAACAAAGGAGAACGCAGTAACTACTTTTATCAAACAGATATATGCATGTTGAATTTAAAATGGTCCTTAGGTAGCCTATACCAGAATGAATCTTAAATATAAATGTCCTTATACAGAGGAAATGGTCTTCATCAAAGTCTGACTGTGCTTATGGACACAGTATTTTTACGCTTCTATTTAAAAGTTATGTATGTAGAAGCCGTAAACGAAATAAAAGTAAATTGAATTAAATTTGATTGAATCTATGAGTGGTTTATGAGAGATGATCCAAGTCATCATCCAACGCAACTGATCTGATGAATTATGTCTCATTTCATTTTCAGACACTGGAGTTGAACGGAGTGATCAACTGCAAATGCCACGGTATATCGGGGTCCTGTGAAGTCAAGACCTGCTGGAAGTCGGCCCCGAGTTTCCGTCGAATAGGAAGCACTCTCAAGGTCAAGTTCGATGCGGCAAGGAAAGTCCAGCAACAACGGATCGGGTCGAAACGTCTACTCGTCAAGGCCATCGGGGGTGGAGGTGGAAGGAGCGCTGCCCCTGGCCGGCCGGAGACGAAGGACGAGGTCACGGGGAGACCAAGTCTCGCTGGGCAGACCCCCTCGAGACCCGTCGACAGAGACAGTCTTGTCTACTACAGTCAATCGCCAGACTTCTGTGAAGCGAATCGGAAGTTTGGGTTTGCAGGGACGCGGGGGAGAGACTGCAATCGAACGTCGATGGTGGGAGATGATTGTGAGATGATGTGCTGTGGAAGAGGTTACGAGGTGAAGGAATCGATGGTTGCCGAGAGATGTCGCTGTAGGTTCAGATTCTGCTGCGAAGTGCTGTGCGATGTCTGTATGACGTTCGTTGAACAGAACGTCTGTCGATAAATGTTGCGATGTGGCGAGGAGGAGGACGAGGAGGGGTGACGGAGTTGAGTAGGACGCGGAGAAGGAATAGATAATGGTTGTGAGTTATAAAGGAGGATTTTTGAGGAATAACATTAACGAGCGTCTGTCGATAGTTGCGCTGTGACGAGGAGGAGGAGGAGGAAGAGGAGGAGGAGGAGGAAGGGTAACGGAGTTGTTTAGGACGCGGAAAAAGAATAGAAATTGGTTGGAGTTGTAGAGGAGAAGGAGAGATTTTTGAGGGAGCAACATTAATGAGCATTTGTTGATAATTATAATTATTGTACTGTGACGAGGAGGAAGAGTAACGGGATTGATGATGACGACGTAAAAGAGATAGAACATGGTTTTAGTTGTAGAGGAGAAATAGAGAGGGAGAGAACGAAGGAGAAAGGGCCAGAATGATAAGACCCGAAAGAATCAGATTTTTGGGAAGGGGGGACAGCATTATTGAGGGTCAAAGAAGCAATGCAAGACACTGGAACAAGAAGAAGAGATCGAGTAGAAGGTAGGAATACAATACTAATGGTTTAGGTGTCCCATCCTACATTCCGACATAGAACCCATAATTATTATTAAATTAATTAAAATTTGTTACGCGCGTACGGTTTCACGTCTTATTATAAAGGTGAATCTTGGGCGAGAAAAGTCAGCCGTCAGAAGAGAAGATGCAATCACACATAGTGCTTCCGAAAAAGGAAAGAGGATGCGTTTTTAGCTGCTTCTTGACGAAAGGAAGCAGGATAAATGTGAGTTGACAAAAGAAAGTGGCTGTCGATTTCATTCCACTGAGGCATAGTCATGGAATGCAACGTGAATCCCATGGATAACTGTTTCTAAATACACGTGGTTCCGATAAAAGTCTCGTAGTTGATGATTGCATGTAAAGAAGCGGGAAGCAGTGAGGGTGGGAGAGTGTTGGGGCTGAGGACTCGGTAGATCAAACTGACCAATTTAAACATAATTATTAAGACCCATATTTTCTTTTGGAACCCATTCAGATGCTACGGCAATTATTTTGGCAGAGGAGAATCTTGTCACGGAATTCTCTGGTTTTGGATAAGAGATAAGAATCCTAAACTTGTGAGTTTATTTTCCATTTTATCAGATACGTTCGTTTACTTCAGGGCGTCTGTATTTTCTGTTTCCAATGGTGGCACTATAGATAATTAGATATACTAATGCATTCACCCAGAGATGCCTTATAGAAGAACTATGTATGTGGCTGGTTTTCAATGAGATGTAAATCGGCACGGATGTATCTCTTCAAGCACGGATTTGATGTTTCAACAACTCTATGATTTCTTACCCGAGCAAATCGTAGGGTATACATTATACAGGTTTACAAACTATTGTTTTAAGAATGATGTTTTAAGTTCCGTCTCGAAGAAGCTAAAAGCTGTTGAGTCTAAGAGTGCGTGTATTTAGTTTGTTTTTGAATCGGCGAAAATATCAGAGCTGGGGCTAAAGTGAACTGACGCAAAGAAGAGAAAGCCGAAGTTGTTTTATTATGTCAACTTACCCGATAAATTGTTTTTGTGCAGCGAAGAATTATTTTAGGTTGTTTACAAGCGATGCAAATTCATTTCATGTTGATCTAAATATAAGAAGGTCGCTATTTGTTTCTCTGCAAAAACTATTCGTTTGAAAGTAACTTGTTTTTCTGTAACAAAGCATTTTAGATTGTTTACAAGCGATGCAAATTCATTTCATATTGATCTAAATAAAAGTAGGTCGCTATTTGTTTCTCTGCAAAAACTATTCGTTTGAAAGTAAATTGTTTTTCTGTAACAAAGCGTTTTAGGTTGTTTACAAACAATGCAACTTCATTTCATATAGATCTAAATATAACAAGGTTGCTGTTTGTTTCTATTCGTTTGAAAGTAAATTATTTTAAAGTTATTTTTAATCGAAAGAAATCGACGCATGTGCAATTCTCTGCCCTTAGCATTTATAGGCTAACGTGGCTGGATTGCTATAACTGAGATAATGCAAACCTAGCAGAAAATCACGTCTGAAAATTATTTTTCGTTGTTCGTCATTCATCCATTAAATGAGAGATTCTTGTTAGTATCGTTTATTTTTATTTATAAAATGAATTATTATCCTTCCATCTCGATTCTCCTTCTTTCTCTATTCTGGTTTCGAATCGTAGGGCAGATTATTATACGCCTAATTTGTACAATAACAATAAACTGGTCATATACATAATTATATACATGTACATACATAGTTGCATACATACTTGCTTACATACATACAGACATGCATACATACAAACATACATACGCACATAGATGCATACATAAATACTGCGTACCTACTTACTTACTTACTTACAAACATACTTAGCATTATATTACATACATGGAATGGCCGCACAAAATTATATCCGTTATTAAACGTGTTCCTCATTCATACTGTGAACTTCCATAGCTCCCCTTCAAGACACCTATTCCGGAGCTATCTCCACCTCCATCCCCTTCCCCAAAAAACAACTTGAGAGTGATTCATGCTATCGACTTGGTGTGTCGCTTGCCACTTTGTCTGATGATCATCACCATGTTGAGATGGGAAATTGAAGTTGTGTCTCGCAATACAATCGATGATAATTTAAATAGATTAGGAACTACCCTTGCTATTATTTTTAGAACTTGTGGGAATGTTCCAGACTCGAAACAACAATATTTAGGCCTAATCCTCATCACTAGAGTAATTTCATTTTTACAAATTTATTTAATAATATTAGCCTAGTTAGCTACACCGGTAATCGCGAGCGGCATTCGTCTGTTGGTTGCAACGGACTGCAGTTCAAGCCCCGGGCTGGGAGTTGACATTAAGAGATTTCGATATCTCAGGCTAGCACGTGTGGGACGCAGAGGCGCAAGCTCCTGCGGAGTGCAAAGCGACCTTGGGCAAGTTGCTTACCCATCATTGTCTGTGGGGAAGGCAACGGGAAACCATCTCACTCATGCATCTCATTCCCAGGGGCGTAAAGCCAATGACCTGCCTTCGGGCAGAGAACCATCATCATCATCATATTTAATAATAGGCCTAGTTATTATTATTTGGTAGGCTTGGGCCGCTTTGCAATGTTACGGTGAGATCTAGGTCATTCACTTCACTCCATTTAGGATGTGGAGAACCAGTAGAGTGCTACTTAACCATAATTATTTAGATCTTTTGTCTATATTTCATTTAGCCCAATTGGCTTTAGTTGGGAGCAAACCGTAGGCCTACATTGGTCGATAGTAATAATTATTGGTCTTAAATCTTAGTTTAGGATTGCAAGAGTTTTACGCTTGAGTTATTCGCGATAAACTTAAACAAGGTCCCCGTTTGCATAGCCTGCGCCTCTGAGTAGATATCTTGAAGAGGCGCTATATAAATTATCAGAATGAATGAAAGGTCGGGGAAGTTGGCCTCAGGCGGTGAATTGATATAGTAGCGAGAGCTGCTAATCATCATCGTCGCCACCGTCGTCGCCGCCGTCGTCGTCGTCGTCGTTACCGTCACCACTACCACCAACACCACCACCACCACCACCCACCCACCCAACCACCCCCCATCCCACCCCCCAGCCCAAGTGACGTCCCCGTTTGCATAGCCTGCTTTTGGAAAATGTCCTGCATTAGGTTAATTTCTACATTTTAAGGCATACATTCTATGTTAGTTGTAGTACATGTACATTGCTATCATTGTCTGAAACATCAACGTCTCATGAACCGAATATATATATTGCATTAATATCACAAGCGTAAATCATAAACATTTAGATTTTTCTTTTGCGGTTAATAGTGTCCCAATGCAGGCAAGTCATAGTATACGATAGCCAGCATTAGAACAACGCATGGGGAGTACCGAGACAAACAACTGATCTCGTTCTAATCATAGCCAATTATAGAGTAACAATGTAACAGATCATACTCAAGTTGACAATTATTCCTAAACAAGTAAGCAGAGGAGATTAAACAATAATATTGTCAAAAATGTAAACAATGAGAACAAGCGACCATTGACCTATGTAGGCCTACATGTAGATTGATGCTATAAGAAAATAAATTGGCCTAGGCCTACTTTTCACTTGTTAGGTGAATGCAACGTCGCATATATCTTTAAACATTCTGTATTCTGTTCCACACGATATAGGAGTCATAATACGACAAAACCCAAAACCGTTTAAGAGTAAGGTACTGTAGTCCCACTGCATCGCCATGAGTGCATATCGCATTATTAATGCAAGGCCATCAATGGCCAGTGCGCCATTTTTGAGACCATAAAAAGGCATAGGCTACTCTGTGAACGATCTCCAAATTTCACCATAAGCTTATATAGGCTATTATGTTTCGCAATATAGCCTACAGTCCTAAACAATATACTGATTTAAGTTAAATTATCACTTAAACATTAATTGCAGTGGCTGAGTCTATGTGAGTAAAAGTTAGCCTACTTTTAAAGGTGAAAATGAAAATTTGCAACATCTCTGTAAAACGCTTTCTTCATTGCAGCATAAGATGTGTAATAACTCGTCACTTCAAAATACGTTCCCTAGGTGGCGCCACACGCGATAATAGCCACGACTGAGATACCGTCCATCACTGTCCCAAAACAGGGCATCATAATTAATCCTCCTTACTTAGAAAAGTATTCGCTCGATTTCGTCTGATTTCCGATCGGACAGACGACCAGAAGTTCTTTGTGAGCAGAGTATCGATCAACATTCAACTGATTACTACGACTCGTGTAACGAGAAACATTATTCAGGAAATGGTTGGCCATTAGGATGTTAAGAGCTGCCTGGTCAAAACGATGACACCCAGCCCAAACATCTTTTCCCTTGAATTCACAAGATAATTTACGCGTTGGAGCCATGCAATCCTCTCTTAGGGCGCACAGCACCCACCAGAATATGATACGTGTATACATCTCTTCAGTTCGATACATATAGATGCTGTTGGCTCCGTACTGTGTGGTATCGGCAGCAGCTTTTGGAGAAATTGGAAGGAAGCGATACATTTCCTCGTGAGTAGCTTCGAAATTCGAGTGGATAGATTGTTCAAAGGTTAGAATTCCACCGCTCTTGAATACTTCATCCAGCGTTAGACTCAGCTTGTCCGTCTTAAAACGGATAGATGAGTCGATCCAGAAGACTCTTGGATACTCGGACAACACCTCCTAAGATAGAATTAACAATGTGTTAACCACATCAAAATAATATGGATATTTTCGAATGCTTATCTAGTCAGATAGGTCATCAGTAAAACATTGGTGCGCTGGATTTGAGAAGCACCTCTGTCAGAATGCGGCTTTTGACTGCAATTATGTAAATAGTCGACTCATAGGCTACATGGATACTTCATACATGATACATGTATGTTGCATTGGCTATGATTGGGGTTATATGCTTCATATAACACATCATAAGTATGTGTTGAAATGAATGATCCACTCATACCTGGATACTTCATTATAAGTTGTAGGCTATTGGTAATGAATTTATGACTGTGGTTGCATGCTCCAAATAACACCTCGTAGGTATAGACTATGTGTGGCAAAAGATCCATTTGTCTATTTCCAACACACCTTCACTTTTATTGCATAACTGTTATTAACTCGGATCGTACGCCTATGAAAGATACTTAGGCATTTCCTTAATTGACGAATAATTTCAAACAAAGCAACACATCGTAAAGAGTAGGCCCTACGCCCTATTTAAATGACTTAATTAAAAATGGGGCGAGCAACTTGTGCAAGGTCGCTACACAGTGGCTAGAGGTGTATTCGAACCGATCAGCTGGCTACACCAAACGCCACCACGTCCCTCCTGCAGAGCCTACAGAGTCACTACATAAAATAAATATGCTGCTACAAAAGTGAACTTCTCGAGCAATTCTAATAGCAGCTATGGCGAAAGACTTACGTGGACTATTAGTGGCTTAAATGCGTAGTTCTTCAGGTATTGGACGTGGGAGGGATACTTGGAGAAGTTGAACTTTCGGTATACAACGCCACATAGTGACTTAATCTGAAACGACAAATCACAATCAAAATTATTCTCAGAGGCTCAAAACGTGGAAAATAACAGAATTAAGAAGTCAATATTAAACAAATATCTTCGTCAGATTCAACCGCAGGCTACGGACTAAGAATTTTGCTCTTCCAGCACATTGCATTTGCAACGAATTTATATTTGTGTTGTCTATCTCGCACAAATGCAAAAATGCCAGCATTTATCTGTACCGGTACATGCACGACATTGCAGTATGTAAATTGTATGCATGTGTGCACATACGTGCATATCATAGTGTATTTAGGCTACTTACGTACGGATACGGACGGACGTATAATAATAATATTATTATATGCAGGATTGCAGGTTGATTGTAATTGTAATTGTAATTGTAATTGAACACTTATATAGCGCCGCTCACAGATTCAGTAGCGCTCCCGACCCTAGTTAGCACTGCCGCTAACGAATAGCATAGTCTTCAGGCGTTTCCTAAACAAAGGGAGAGAGAGACTAAGAAGCTAATATCGGCCTCTATTTATACAAATGCAATCAGTCAGTTACGACGTTACGTTACCCACAAGTGTTTTATCTATTTCCCTTTTCTCTGTTGGGAAATCAATGTTTATGGAGGGGAAACAAACAAGCGTCTGCAGATGATCATGCACGACATTGCGTTGAGGCGCGTAGGTAGCTCCAAGGGTTCCCGGACAATTCGGAGCCGGACAATTCGGAGCCGGACAATTCGGACCAGACAATTCGGACCGGACAATTCGGACCGAACAATTCTTAGCACCCAAATTCGTGATGGGACTTTCACTTTAGGTCAAATTTTCCTAGTCTACCCATCTCCATCACCCAAAATGGATACTGCCCAAACTAATATTAATCTGACACCTCACTATATATCGGGCATAAAAAAACATGGACTAATAGGTATGAAACTTACATTGATCTGAATGAGATGCCTATAAGTTGGTAATTTACCGCATTTAGCTATTAATTTCAGTTTCTTATTTCTGTTAGTGGATCTAATTTTAGAAGATTAGACGATATTTGCTTGGTGCCATATAATTATATTTCATACTATTGTTAAACAAAAGTTTCATAACCGTAAGAGCAATATTTTTACATGCACTCCGAATTGTCCGGTCCGAATTGTCCGGTCCGAATTGTCCGGTCCGAATTGTCCGGGACCGAATTGTTCGGACACCAGCTCCAAGCAAGGGATGATAGAGTTTGGGGAGTGGGAAGTGCCCTTCACCCGTCAGAATTATTTTGAATTTTCACATTACGACGACAGCATTTAAGCTATGATCTTTATAAAAGCCATACTAATTCAGAATTGAAAAGAAGAGTGGTCTAAGTATTATCTATTATAATAAAAATTATTTCCCTTTGAACTTCCACAACACACATCGTAATGGAAGCGTTTTAAACTGTCCGCTTAACAAAATTATTCTATTATATCAGTGCTATATACACCAAGCAAGTATAACGTTGTGCTATGTATGCATTTATGTATGCATGCATGTATACGTCGTGTATGTTTGTATGCGTGTGTGCGTGTATAATATGGGTCCATGCAGACAGGGCCGGTGTCACGAAATAAAGTTTCACTCCGATACAAAGTCTTCCCCCCCGAAACGGAGTCTCCCCTGGCTGAAAATCTGTTTTGGAAGACATTTTTCTGGTGTAAAAGTATATATATTTTCGCGTTAAATAACGTGTTATCGTGTTAGCAACGCAAACTAACGGTTTGATACGCTCATCTATTAATTTTATGCGACTGTAGCCGATTTCACGCTCAACGGGGGGAGACTTTGTTTCGTGGACGGAGGAAATATTCTCTCCCCCGGAGACTTTATTTCAGAATATAGTTTCCGGGGGAAGAATTTAGTCTAGAACAGATCCTCCGGGGGAGAATCTATTTCGAAATAAAGTCTCCAGGGGAGACTTTTAGGAGGGAGACTCTGTCACGCGACACCGGCCCTGCATGATGCAGACGGTATACGCTTCAACTCTATAACAGCTGGAAGCATACCGTTGTTCCACGCTTTGACAGAAAGTAGACCTTCACAGGTCAAGCGGAACGACCACCGGCATTAACGTTGGTCACTTTAACCTACATTTATGTAGGTTATGCATTCAGTATACCTGACCACTTGTCAAACCACGCTTACAGCTACCATTGGCATAATTGTATCAACAATCTTAGAGTTATTTTACGTCTGATATATGCCTCGTTTATGCTCTTCATATATTATCTTCTCGTGCATGCACTCTCAGAACAGCTTAAGTATGTGCCTGCCTGCTTGTTAGTCTGTCCGTCCGTCCGTCCATCCATCTATCCATCCATCTACACAACTACATGTGCCATTGTGCCTATCTGATAATATAATATAATATAATTGTTAAAATCAAAATTATGGATATTATTATTGTTATCATCGTTGCTATTGTTATAGTTGTGGTGGTCTTTGTCATTGTCGTGGTCGTGGTGATAGTAGTGGTATCTGAATCGCTTTTTGCTGTTTCATATCAAGGATGATTATAGTGTCGCCCTCCTTCTTTCTCCAGGATTGGGACTGGCACTTACAAAGTACGAGCAACATGGCTGACGAGAGCAATTCTGGGCTCCTTTACATAGCCATCAGTGCCCATCACAGGACCTACACTACTTTAAAGCTTTGTGAGAAATTGTTTTTATGAACAAATTGAAATAATTGAAGTGCAGGTATGGCCGACGATTTTAAAATTTCATATGCAACATATGGCTTTATAACTCAGTTGTTAATTTGAATTTTAAACAGATGCTATTATAGTTCTCTGTAATATCATATGTAAAAGGCATGAATGATAAACCTTGCATTATAAAGTTTGCTCTAGGCTACCTAGTCCGGACCCCAGTGCATTTACCCTCCTAGATCCACCCATCTCGGTGGCCATGTTGAGCAGTGGACGATTTAGATTCCGCAAATACCTGGAATCAGCGCTGTGACGAACTTCGTGATATAGGCCCTATATATATAATTATATATATATGAAACTCAACCAAAGAGTGTATATATATATTATATATATGCTCTTTGGTTGAGTTTTGTGACCAGCGCAATGACTCGTGACCATAGACATCATATATTACTTAGACTGCCGATTCTATGGTAAAAACTTGGTTCAATTTCCTTTTTCCGGAAGTCGCCAGTTAGTTGGCAGAAAGTTGTTGTATTACTGTTATGTACGTCTTACGATAGACGAACACAAAAAACTTTTATTAGTTTAAACATTTATAATGGTGGCGTCCTGCTGTGCGTATAACTGCACTAATCGATTCTCGAAAGATTCGGAGGTTCGCTTTTACAGGTAAGCAAATTTTTAAAGTATTGTGCTATCACATTCACGTGTTTTGATCTGAGTGTGCTCACATCGTATATAGGTGTACTTGGCGCGCAGATTTATAAATATTGGACGTTGCAGCGTTGATGTTAATTCGTTGTTTCTGTCTTGTTGTTGGAAAATTAAGATTATACTTAATTGCAGTAAACATCTGTTTTTCTGGAATGTTTTATTGATTGACTATGAGCTTATGCTTTCCAGGGGTCTCGCTGGAAACCCGATAGTTAACTTACCTGAATCTCAGAAACTTATATAGCACCGGATCTCCGAATCGATTTTAAAATAGGTGCGACACACGCAGCGTAAGGATTTTAATCAAAAAATATTATGACAAGGATGGCTGCATCCCTGTCCAGATTTACAGTTCTTACCTACGTAGGTTTATGTCACAGCAGTGATGTCTATAAATTGCAACTGAATTGCTAACGGACAGTGAAAAATCGGATAATCGCTTAGAGTCAATGGGTGAGACGGCTGAATGTAGTTTTAAACTATTATTGCATTTTTAAAAGCTAATTTAAATGTTGTATTCCAGTAAAAAATTCACTAAAATTTCTTTTATTTACAACTTTTCACAGAACCCTTGTGCTCATTTCACGGAACTCTTGGGTTCTATGGAACCCACTTTGGGAAACACTGCCCTAGGGATTGGAATAACCTGCCACTCTCTTTGTAGCTCTCATATGCACATTATTTCTTTCAAGCACATGGATATCAAACTGCATCTTCTCCTAGTGGCTGACTATATACACCACCATAGATTTACATTTTCCATGGATTGTGCATGTGCTTTACAGTTTTAATTAATTGACTATAATTAAACATGTTTTTTATTTTCCTGCAGGTTTCCATTAAAGAATGCAACATTAACAAAGAAGTGGCTGGTTGCAATTAGGCGTGAGAAATGGCAGCCAAAATCGACAGATTTCATCTGCTCAGAACATTTTGCACCTTCCAGTTTTCGACACTACAGGTCCCAAGTCAGACTGAAGGAGGATGCAGTTCCGGATATACTCAAATTTCCGCGCCACTTGAAGAAGAAAGAACAAAATCGTCGCATTCTGCAAAGGAGCACTGCGTCACCTTCTACGTCGACAGTATCCACTGTTCAAGAGCAGTCAATCCCCCAATCTTCATCTGCTGTATCGTGTGATTTTGTAGTTAATTTTGGATCTGTGACAGATCACAGTTATGCCATCAGATCAAGTCCCCGTAGCATCAAAAGGAAATATGAGGATCTTCTAGAAAAGGAAAAACGACAAAGGAGCTTGATTACAAAGAAGTTCACTATCACTCGGCGTAAATTGTTTCGCAGAGAAACGAAGCTGCGGACAATGAAAGACGTCATAAAACAGCTCCGATCTAATGCGAAATGTTGAAGCGTAAACTGTACGCATCAGCTCAGGAACCATACAATGAAACTCTACGGTCCTTTGCAATGACTCTTCATTTTTACAGTGCGAAGGCTTATGAATTCGTTCGCCGATCCTTCAGCAAATCTCTACCACACCCTTCTACAATTCGGACATGGCACACTGCAGTGGATGGACGTCCGGGGTTTACAGCTGAAGCATTTGAGGTTTGACAATTTTATCTGAAAATACATTGGTTGCGCATTTTGAGATTTCATATAATTTCTTAGAACTTTTGCATTCAAATACATAAATAATCACTATATATTAAATGTTCACGTACATAAAAGTGTATGTACTTCTGATTGTGAACTTTGACCTCTGCACTGTTTGTAGTGTTTCTTCAGTTTTGCGGTCAATCATCTTTGTCGTTAGATAGCATTTACTTGACAAATTTATTTAATGGTTTTTTGACCATCATTTGGGTTAACTCTGTAAGCTTGTCTATTGTTCCACAACTGCCTGAAAATCATTCTGTTCATTCGTGATTTCTTTGTGATTTCTTAGAGTGCTCTAATGAGTCTCTCTTTAAGCAACTCGATATAAATTTGCAGTACTACCATTATTGCCACTTACTTCCAGCTAGCCGTCCATCTATCTGTCTGCCTGACTCTCCGGACTTGGCTTGCTGCCTATCGATTTGGTTTTGATTGAGCGCTTGTGAATAAGCTAGTTCCTGTGACTTCGCTTTTGTGGGCGCTGTAGAAATCTCGAAATTACGATTATGCTTGAGTCTGTTCCGGGGTGCATGCCCCAGCGTCTATAAGTCTGCTTCACACCACTCTGTATGACATTGTAGAGTATTGTGAAGCAGACCTACAAAAGTTGGGGCATGCACCTCAGAACAGGCTCGAGTGGAGAGACATTTTGAAGAAGGCACCGGACACTTATGGGCATTGAGCCCATTGAATGAATGTTGATGATGATTTCAGCTTAGGGTAGTTGCCAAATTAATCAGTTCACAACTTGCAACTTTGCCATTTAAATACCAGTGCGTCAATCAGACACTTTGTGTGGCATGGTGGCAAGATTTGACCTTTGCGAAGTAAGCATAAGGCAATTTCTTCTCAGCATTATTTATCATCATAAAGCGATCAAATGATAAAGTTCAAATGGATTGATTTCAGTGGCAATTTATTTCATTTCAATTTTTACAATAATTATGCATATTCTTTGTTTAGTGCCTTCGCCAACTGAATTCATCATCGAATGGACCACTGCTCTGCAGCCTAATTTTTGATGAAATGTCGATCCGGAAACAGGTCCAGTGGAATGGCAAGGAGAACGTAGGATTCGTTGATTTAGGAACGGGAATTGATGACGACAGTATGCCTGTTGCTACCGAGGTTTTGATGTTTATTGTCGTTGCACTGAATGCTGCTTGGAAGATGCCAGTTGCATACTTCCTTATAGATGGATTAACAGCTGATGTAAAAGCAAACCTTGTTCTTGAA
The DNA here is from genome assembly GCA_945859605.1 of Lumbricus rubellus. Classification (NCBI taxonomy): domain Eukaryota; kingdom Metazoa; phylum Annelida; class Clitellata; order Crassiclitellata; family Lumbricidae; genus Lumbricus; species Lumbricus rubellus. Next base: position 34,750,530 of record OX243814.1, read on the forward strand.
GCCATTAACAGACTTTATGCGATTAATGTTAGAATTGTAGCATTAGTTTGTGATGGACCCACAACCAATTTTGCTGTTGGTTCAAAACTAGGTGCTTCATTCACAGCCGACAATATGAAGCCATATTTCATACATCCTGCAAATTGCTTATGGAGAGTCCATATTATTTTTGATGCTGCTCATATGTTGAAACTGATGCGTAATACACTGGCAGAGAAAGGAATTTTGACAGATCAAAATAAGAAACAAATTAGATGGCAACATATTAAGGATCTCTATGAGATTCAGGATAAGGAAGGTCTGAAAGCTGCCAATAAACTGAAAAGGAGTCATATTGAGTGGTATCAACAGAAAATGAAGGTGAGTTTAGCTGCACAGTGTATGAGCAGATCAGTGGCGAACGCACTTGAATTCCTAGGGGAAGATCTGAATTTGCCTAAGTTTGCTGATGTTGCACCAACTGTGGCTTTCATTAGAGTGATAGACAGACTTTTTGATGTTTTAAACTCTAAGAATAAATTTGAGAAAGAATTCAAGTCTGTATTGAGATGTGAAAATGAGCAATTTTGGCGACCTTTCATGACACAGACTGTTCTTTATTTGACTAATCTGAAGCTGTTTGGTCTCCCATTACATCAGACCATGAGAAAGACCGCAGTACTTGGGTTTTTAGCCACGATAAATAGTGTTGTTGCGTTGTTTGATGAGTTTGTTGCAACAAAGGTGTTAGCTTATCTGGCTACATATCGATTGAGTCAGGATCACATTGAGCTGCTGTTCAATGTTGTGCGTTCTCGTGGGCGATGGAACAACAATCCCACAGCAGAGCAGTTTCGAACGGCATATAGGCAGCTGCTAACGAAACATAACATAAAACCTAAGAATACTGGTAATGTGATTTCTCAAGACGAAACTGTTCTGTTACCATCAGTTGGACTTATCGATAAACATGAGGCTTCTGTGACAACTGCTGAGATTTTGAGACGTTTTAGTCTGGGCCAGTGTGACAGTAACTCTGATCATGATTATGCTTTAACCGTAGATCGTATTCACATTTCTGAGTTTAGTGCAAACATTGTCACCTATATGGCTGGGTATGTTTCTCGCAAACTTTGCAAAACAATTACTTGCGCAGGTTGCAAATTGTCTTTAATTAGTGAGTCGAAAGTTGTTGAAAACTGTAAACTAATTCACCGCAAAGATGCAGGTGGCTTGCTGTATCCGAGCCAGTCTGTTGTCAACGTATGCACTGTTACTGAACGTTGCATTCGTTTTGTGTGTGGAAGAGCAGGTGAATCTGTTCCAAAGCAACGGAACTTACGCCTTGCTCTTCAAATTGCTGTTTTGGAAAGGATACAACTTTCTAACTTGTTCTCGGAAACAGCAGATCATTCGTGTGTACTCGATGTTTTCGAAAGTCATGTTCTGAATCTTGTGCGGTTAATTGTTAACGCTTATGTGAATATCCGATTTTACTCAGTGGGAAAAATCTTTTCAGATAAATTAAGAGGAAGAAATATTAGATTTAACAGCAACAAAAATGTCTTATTTGCTCACCAATAAGAATGTCTTATCTTGAGATTACATGTATATAATTAAATGTGGATTTCTTGTTCATCTGTTATTTTCTGTACATGGATTTATATCTGATATTGGTTTTACTGTTTGTTGTATGTGCAATATTGTATATGTGTATTGTATTAATTAATATGATTTTTGTTGTTAAGTGATTGAAACAATTATTTCTCACATCTATAGTGAAGTGTAATATTTGCTTAGCCAAAACTCGCAAGCATTTTTGTGGAATAATGCTTTCTTTGCCCTCTCATCAACAGTGCGTATTATTACTTGTTTTCTGCTGTTCTTTTGGGGAGGGTGGGTGTTTTTAGCATTTTCAGTTGTTACACCACCTTTGTTTGAGTTCAAGAACAGTTCAAGAAAAAACATACAGAACATCGAGTACACATGAATGCTCTGCTGTTTCTAAGAACATGTTAGGAAGTTGTATTCTTTCCACATTTTCCATTGTAAACACTAGTTGAAATAATAATATTGCTAACTATTATTATTCAGCAGCTTCCACACCATCGTCGTGATCTAATCTAATGTTCTAAAATTTCACATTGAAATAAGTCTTCAAAATTAAATCAATCCCCCAGTAGTTCTTACATCGTATGTTAGTAAATGCACTGGCTCATGTTTACATTACTTCATTTTGGGGTGTTCAAACATCTAAAACTCCCCTAATTTCGGCTGTGCAATAGCCTCGATCTACAAGTGAATATAATATACAATGTATAAGCTTATATATAATGATGACATGAAAATAATTATTGTCTGATGACTATTCGTTGGTGGAACCTTTGCTTTGGGTTTACCCATTGTCACTGAATAATGTGAACTGTCTGTTTTTTGTTGTATTTTGCTTGAACTCTTTTGGTGAACAATAAAGTTTATTCATTCATACTTTGTTAAATGGCCATTTTCATTACCTCCCACTGCCAGTCACACTAACTTTGTGACTTGCTCCATCTGCTTTCCATCCATTCACACTTTCCACTCTTTTGTTCTTTTCCAGTGGTCATTAATTTCGTTTTTGCACATTTATTTCGAGTCCAAAACTGTTACTGCCTTGCCTGGTGACTGCTATCAAGTCAATATATTAGCAAAATGCAGGTTCTTAAGTATCCCTCGATGTAATGTCACTCCAACTTCAAAAGAATTCATTGCACAACTCATAGCCTCCAGAAGTAGGTGGGGCGCGGTGGTGTAGTGGGTATGTTCGTCGCGTTGCAGCCGAAGGGTTGCAGGTTCGAATCCACCTCAAGTGTCGCAGCGTAGGGACCTTGGGAAAGTCCTTCACTCGCAAATCGCAGTTGCTCAGCGCTTCGGCGTGAAATGCGGATGCAGTGTCCACTCTGTAGTCTGGAGCGCCTCTGAGTAGGAGCTTGAAGAGGTGCTATAACAAGTGCGCATACAAACAAGACATAATATGTAACAACCAAACCTATAGACAATGTTAAAGAAGATCAAGCCTATATACAATGTTAAAGAAGATTAATCGACCATGTAAAAACGCTATATATATATAATATATATTATATAGCACATTTCGAAATCTTGTTTAAGGGCACACCTGATGAACAAGATAATAAGTTGAGATGAAGCAAGCAATAGGCCTAATGTCTGTTAACTGACTGCTAATCTGGCCCGAAGTAAGCAAATTTAGTATCTATAGGCCTACCTAAGAACTCGATTGACTCTGTAACATTTATATGTGATAACCCGTATAAATCGTCGGGAAATCTGCTTGCTAAAGCTTAAATTTTCATATATCTGACCCAGCACGGCAAAAGCAGGCGTTTGTCGGTAGAGATAAAATTTTATTTTATTCGCCCACGTGATTCTCCACTATGTGACCTTTCAAACGAGGTATTATTTATTTATCTATGATGTTCCTAACAGGAGTTGCGCGCTTTTAAAATTTAGCGGTGACAGAACCAACATTTGGAGAAAACGCGTTCGAATGACGTAACGTGATGCGCTTGGCAGCGCAAAGGCTGTTTTATGGTCCTTGCTTATTCATCCGTTCTAGGTTAATTTATTTTCTACCAATCCTGAAAATAGTATCGCTGTGTAGAGCAGATCTTGGCCATTCTAAACATATATAACATCTATGGTTTCTCCCGAGGCGACTCTAAATGCTAACCCTTGAAAAGCGGTTAACATCATGTTTATTTGCGCAATTCTTAGACACAGTGCCCATTAAATCGCTCCGTTTTGTGGCTAAATAATTTATTTTAGTGTTTTTCTTGGTACCTATGATGTTTTACAGATATTTTCATGATTGAATTTGATAAAAACAAAATTTGCGTATAATAGTAAAAATTTGCATTTGTTCTATTTCTCGTAAATTAACCTTGCCGACAAACGCCTCGTTTTGGTATAGGCGGCCACAATTATATTGACAGTAAGAGGTTACATGATGAACGGACATCATTAGCGAAGATCGAAGGTAAAGCGAACAAGTCAGCGGCTTTCTACCAACGATTTACCCAGAATTCCGTGAACGCCGCTGGGCCAATTTTGTTTCGGCCGCGCCGTGGCGTTCATTGGTCTAAGTAATATATGATGTCTATGCTCGTGACTCGCCTGCTTTGCGATTGCCAACATCACGAGCTACATGTATGCAGATAAATAGCTGACCGGTTCGTGCGTGCCCGCATGTACATGTAGCCTAAGCTTATTGTTGCAGGAGGGGGCAAAACACCTTGTTCACGGTTACATTTTTGGAAGAGCTTGAAAAACGCAGAGCAGGATATTAAGGCAATAGGAGTGTTTTTAAATGCAGGTTTAAAAATGTAAATTTCTCATAGTCACCATGTGTATCATTAAAATGGTTGGTGCACCATAGCGCAAAAAGCAATTGGTAAAAAATTTCAAATTTTTAAAAATAGGTGTCAATTTTCAATCGTGGGGGGTTAAGTGCCCATCTTGCCTCCTCTACGTGCGAGTTCCCATGTGCCGGTGTCACGAAATAGAGTATCTCCCATATTAATAGTATCCCCCAAAATGAGGAAAAGTCAAAAATAACACTTCCGCGTGCATTTATTTTTGCAAATTAATTTTTATCTGCTCTGTTTTGAACAATGACACTAACAGGTATGTTTATTCCTACTAGATAATTTGTTTTGCTTTGGTTTTATAGCACTTAAAACATTTAAAACGCTTAAAAACACTCGGAGACACTAAATAATTTCGAGTTGCCTTTCTCTGAGCATTGCTTAGGTCACTTAAAACAATTAGAGTGACTTTAAATTTTGATTAGAGTATAAATTTTTTAATTGTACGCATTTTTCAAAAAATGGGATAGAATGGTTTATCCCCCCGGATAGTCTAGACCGGTTAATTCCATCCGGGGGGATAGATGAATTCATCCCCCCGGATAGCTTTCAGGGGGGATAATACTTTTCATGACACCGGATCACATAATAATAATATGTGAATGATTGCTATTGGGTTGAGTGAGCCGAATGGTTGGCAGCTAGACAGTGTAGACAGTGTAGGGCCTAATGCAACAGATTGGAGAAACGCAATCATATATGAATTCATTTTACATCGGAGACTTCGCACGATTCAACCGTTATCTGATTTACATGTGTTCTCATTTAATATGATTCTAGACTAACGACCTGTTTTCTTAAAGCTACATATAATTGTATTTATGATATAATTATTCTGACCTAAATGTTTTACCTGCTAGAGCATGAAATGGCTTAAGATAGCTAAGCTATTTGATGAGGAGAAACCTCTCACTGCTCCTAAATGTCACTCTCAATGTCTCTTGTCTGTCTGTCCGCCTATCTGTGTGTCTGTCTCTGTCTGTCTCTTTCTGTCTAACTGTTTGTCTCTCTTGTCTTCCTCTTCATGTCTTTTTGTCTGTCTGCCTCGATTTCTTCTGGTCTGTCTGTCTCTGTCTCTGTCTCTCTTCTCTCTCTGTCTCTGTCTCTGTCTGTCTGTTTGTCTCCCTCTATCTCTCTCTCTTCTTTCTCTGTCTCTCTCTCTGTCTCTGTCTGTCTCTGTCTCAGTCTCTGTCTCTCTCTGTCTCTGTCTCTGTCTTTGTATCTCTCTCTCTGTCTTTGTCTCTGTCTCTCTCTCTCTGTCTCTGTCTGTGTGTGTGTCTCTCTCTCTCCGACACCATTTTAATGTTATGCAGCATTTACTATTATTATTTTCACCACGACTATAATTGTTTTCATGCAAACGCAAGATGAATGGCCTACAAATGCGAGCAATGAACTTTTGCGTAATATTCTATGACTGCATACAAACCCAACGCAACGTGTCTGATGATATGCACGCGTGTGAGTCTGACTGGTATGAAAATGGTTTGGTTTTAAGATTTTTCATGTAATGTAATGTAAATCTTCGAGAATTTTTCAGCGCCCACAAAAGCCACGTCAGGGAGACCATGATCAGCTTATGACGCATATTATCATTCTCAATGGAGCTTTGACTATCAAAGAAAAGTCTCTAGATATGACGTGAATTTGTGGAATAATAACAAGTAAGATTATAACGTAGAGGTTTAACTAATTACCTTTGCGATGTGTTCTTCGGATCTATTGAAGTCGAGATCGTAAAAGTAAACGATGTGAGTTGGTAGAAACTTCTGAACATTCCCAATGGCGTCCATTGCAACGTGAAAGTAATCCTTATTAGCAGCAGTGGCGAAAACAAAGTCATCGAGATTTTCTCTCCGGATGGGAACGAAATCTTTCAGAGGAATTCCCAGGTTCTTCAGGTAACTTGAAGAGAGATTAAATGGATTTCCGAATGTTATTGTGCTCTTCTCATTGATGGTGCAGTAGCGAGGATCAGGCCAATTCGTTGAAAGACACATTTCCGTTATATCAATCTAAGTATAAAGAGGAAAAAGAAACGTTTAATGTGAATCTGAAAACGAGAGATAACATTATAGAATGCGTCTTAGAAGTTACATGTAGCACACGGAGCGAGATAACTGGCAAAAACAGAGATAGATGCACACAAAGACCGTCCAGATAAACAAATACAATGTATTATACATCTAGGTCTAAAGAGACAGGCTCTATCATAGACAGACCGAGATACGGACAAAAAGAGGCACACATAAAAGCACAGATAAACATAGACAGACGCAGATATGTCGTAGTTTAGCATAGACCTACCTGTTTCTGCGTCTGATTTCGTGAATAAGCAAATGACAAACAATTTATCACGGGACTCTGCTGGAAACACAGAAATCCAGCGACGAAAACCAACATTCCAAGAGCCAATGCTCTCCGTTTCGTGACCAATACCCAAGCATCATATGTCCGTGGCATTTCTAGACTCTTCGAATCGAGTTCTCGCGCTACAAAAACAGAACGCTTAATTTACTATAGATTATAGACTCAGCAGAAAGTCAAATGAAACATCAGATGCTTCGAGTCTTTGCGAGTGGTCTGTACATAAAAGACACTGCGAAAGAACCTAATCGTTGGTTCGACTAAACATGCAAACGAACCACAAATTATATATGCACTATGACCTGGTATTCGAGTCTACATCCGATCTATAAATGCAATGTGTCTGGCAGCACAAAAGAATATGCTGTGTATCGAGGGTTTGCCTTAATCTTGTTTCACATGAACATTGGTCTTCCCTCATCAGGAAATTCAATGAATTCCGTTGCATGAACGAAAATGACACCGTGAGGAGCTTAATGCATGCATTTTGACAGACTCGTGGGTGTATCTATAGAATGTCTAACACAGAGATCATTTATCACTGATCGTATGAACCTAAGCTCGGTGCCTCTAGGTCTACTGAGCTCCATCCATAGCAGACAGTGCATTACAATACATTCATACACTATACATCAGGGGTGTCAAAGAGCTGGCCCGCGGGCAATTTCTGGCCCGCCGAGGATTTTTTTCTGGCCCGCGGAGCCTTCCATAAAGATTACAAAATTATTTAAAATGTCAAAATTTTAAAAGAAGCGAAAAGTGGACATTGAAGCAAGATCTTTCCAAGATATTTGGACTTTCTGGGCATTGGCTGACCAAGCTTGTAGCTCCCTCTCAGATCACTACCCAATTTTGCTCAGAAACTTAGACATCCTTGCCCGCCAATTGTTAGAAGATGTTCACACAGGCCCGCCACTTGTTGGAAGATGTTCACACTGGCCCACCACTTGTTGGAAGATGTTCACACTGGCCCGCCACTAAAAAAGATTTGACACCTCTGCTATATGTACATGTACGTGTAGGCTATATTCAGTCTGAGGATTCCATTCACTGAACTTAGAGACTGCAAACAATGATGGGTTGAAATAAATGCACGGAAGAGTACGGTAGCCTACTCTGAAGAAGCCTGAAATGTCGCATTGCTTTAGACTCTATTGAGACCAAAATTAATAATATTCGAGCGCCACCACCCTTGGCGTTACGCATCAATGAGTTCCTATAAGGTGAACCTATTTTTTGGCGAAACATTGAGCACATTTGAATCGTGCAAATTTCGTCTAATTTTCGTTCAGTTATTTTTTTATTAGCCTACACCATGTCATCCAGCTATAGTGGCTAACAAGGCCGTAGCTAAGGGGGAGTTTTGGGTGTTTGAACACCCCCCGAAATGAAAAATGTAAAAACTAATATAGCGTATTTACTAGAACATGATGCAAAACCATGAAATAAAACCATGAAAACACCCCGAGATGGAACGAAACTTCGATCGAATGACTAAAAAAGGGCACCAGCGTTTTTGGCGGGTGAATAGTATGGTTTTCCAGATTTAGACCGGATGACTAAAACAAAGAAAAGAAAAAAGGTCAACTTTTTGGGCCGAGGAAAAAAATTTAGGTGCCCGAAGAAACACTTCCCGAAATAAAATCCTGGCTACGGCCTTGGTTTGCCATAGCGATAAAACTAAGTTGACAGTCTGTGGCAAGGCTGAAATCCTGGTGAGGGACCGTCCATAAACGACGTCACGAACCTATAGTGGAGGGGAAGGTGGGTCAGACATCTGTGACGATTTGAGAAATAATTTACATGTAGTAGCTAAAATGATTCTGATCCATTACCAGATGACTCTTGTGTTGACGCTTGAAGAGTGGGAGGCAGGGCCGTAGCAACACTGAATGTGGCCCCTCCGAGCATAATGTCCGGGCCTGCGGGGCCCCTTACAACGCAGACATATGGATGCATTTATTTTATGCAACATAGGCCTACAGGTTTCATATTATAAATATACATAGGCCTACAATGTACATGTATTCCGTAGTCTGGATTTACTTCACGGTTTTGTCAGTAAAACCCACTCGGATTGTGCAATGTCTTCAATAGATGTCAATCACCTATAGTCACACCTTTCATTTTCTGGCACTTTTAGGGGCCCCTTCCTTGCCGGGGGCCCCCTTCGGTCGGAGGGTACGGAGGGCGGTCGCTACGCCTCTGGTGGGAGGAGGGTAAAAATCATCCTAAACTGCGTGACGTCATTTATGGACGGCATCTAAGGGCATTTTTTCCTACCTTCCCCCTTCTGCGACTCATGATGTGCCCCGCACTGGACAAAAGCTTTACTCTCGAGCCATTGCTGGATTTCCTGCCCATCACTGTCCTGCAGTCCAATCTGCTCTATAATCATACGAATCTGTGTTTACAGCTCAGCGTTAATTCCCGGTTGTAGTTGCGACGATAATGATGACGATGCACACGACGATGTCCTCAGATGAATAGAAAACAAGACAGGGCGGATCCAAGGCCCAATCCGGTCATGAGATTTGCATAGGACGTGCCGTCGTGCCCCTTCCCCCACAGGTTTCAAGAAGCAGCGGGAACAGGAAGGCGAGAGAGAAAAGTAGTGCATAATTTAGAGGTTTTTTGGGAGAAGCACAAAAAAATAAGGCCATCAGATTTTTCGGCGGAAAACCAACGAAATTTGACCAAACATTTTTTCCTACCTTCCCCCTTCCAAAATTTCTGTATCCACCCCTGAAGTAAGGTATAGCCTAGATCTACTAACTAAATGATTCTGACTCTAGTGTGAGTGCAAAGGAAAGTTGGAGACGGCTTCTTCTTCCTTGTTCTTTGTTTCTTGTGTCGTGTCTTACATGAAGAATCCTGCTCCACAATCCTAGCCCGTCATTCTGTACTAGTAATCACTACAATGCGCTGTACATGCTCTGTATCTGTGCATATTTTAACTGTGCAACTATTCTGCCAGGATTATTCAGCGAATGAAACGTTATCTGAAATTGAATCGTTGCACGTATACAATACATAAATAGTGTATATTACAGCAAACACCTGAAACATAAGTCATCCGCTATCTCAGAGCCAGCTGCACCCATTAGGATATAATTATAGTAGGCCTATAATATATATATATAATTATATAATTATATTTATATATTGTAGCTTCCGAAGTATTACGAAGACTTCTGCATTATCAACCAGCGCATATATTATATAGGCCTATATAGACTTATATATGTACAAATTGCAATGAACAGAACTAACACCAAGAAGACGTTTGCAACGCTATAATATTATGCCATTAATTATATGTACAGGGTGCGGCAAAAAAAAGACCCCCCTAAGATTTTTGCCAATATCTTGACCAAAAGTGAGAATTTTGAAATGAAATTTTACAGTCTTAAAGACAATTCATATTTACACCAGATGGCTAGATTTCATTAAAATATTTCGAACACAACAAAAGTTACACCACCTATAGTAAGGTCACCCACCGTTTTTTGACGATTCAAAAACGTGACGCAACAAAAAGTAAAAATAAAACAATCTAATTATTTTGGCCAATATCTTGGCCAAAAGTAAGAATATCGAAATGAAATTTTACAGGCTAAAGACAATTCATATCTGCACATGATGGTCAGATTTCATCAAAATATTTCAAAGAGAATAAAAGTTATACCACTTTTAGGGAGGCCACTCCCCAATTTTTGACGATTCAAAGACGTAATACAGCAAAAACACGATTTTATTAAGTCTCATCTCAAATAATTATTATCAAATAGTCTTGATATTGACAGATGATCATTATTATTACTATTTAAAAAAGAAACAGGGTACCAGCGTATAGCTGCACGTCACTGAGAAGTCACTTAGCAAGATGACAATCAAATTCTTAAAATAATAAATAATAAGGAATCTGTCGGATAATCAACAGGTCCATCAAGAACTCTGCATAGAGACTCAAAATAAGTTTTGGCACGGGTGGTGGGCACATTGAACACGAGTTGTGAAGCACTACCAAGTTCATTTTACAACAGTTATTTGAGATGAGACTTTTAAAATCGTGTTTTTGTAACTTTTTGTTGCGTTTCGTTTTTGAATCGTCAAAAAACGGTGGGTGGTCTCACTAAAAGTGGCATAACTTTTGTTCGGTTTGAAATATTGTGATGAAATCTGGCCACCATGTGTAGATATGAATTGTCCATACGACTGTAAAATGTCATTTCGATATCTTTATTTTTGGCCAAGATATTGGCAAAATACCATTAAAAAATTGCGTTTCGTTTTTGAAACGTCAAAAAACGGGGGGTGACCTCCCTAAAAGTGGCATAACTTTTGTTCCGTTTGAAATATTTTGATGAGATCTGGCCATCGTGTGTCAATATGAATTGTCTTTAAGCTTGTAAAATTTAATTTCGAAATTCTTACTTTTGGCAAAAATATTGGCAAAAAACCTAGGGGGGTCTTTTTTTGCCGCACCCTGTACAAGCGTAATAGATCTACAGGGTGGGCCAATAAAGACCCCTAGGTGTTTTTGCCAATATCCTGGCCAGAATAAGAATCTCGAAATGGAAGTTTACGCTCTTTAAAGCAATTCATATTTACACATGATGGTCAGATTTCATCAAAATATTTCAAGCACAACAAAAGTTATATCACTTTTAGTGAGGCCACTCACTGTTTTTTTGACGATTCAAAAACCTAATAGGGGTCTTTTATGGCCCGCCCTGTATGTAGACGACTTGTTTTCAGCGAACAAACATGAACATATCGTTTGATAATTTTTAGACTATCAGTAGACTATCACTGCGCTGCTATACTTTCGTATTTAGATAGCGACCACGATAACGCCTGGGAACCACACATATTTTCCCACTGTGTGTACATGTGCGATTGTACATTTCAACTGACTCTACTTATGACAACTGGTTTAATATGAAACAATGTCATAGCCTCGTAGGCCTGCAGGGCTTTTTTAACGTGCAGTCTGTTGTACACAAAATGTGCAGTTCTAAATGGATTTGTGCAGTTGTAGAAGAACTTCTGTACAGTAAAAACTAGCAAAAAAGATCATTGTCCTCCGATTGGAAGTAATTTACCATGGAGGATGAGAAGGAAAGAAAGAATTGTGCAGTTATAAACATTCCTTAAATCCTTAAATCCAGCAATGGCTCGAGAGTAAAGCTTTTGTCCAGTGCGGGGCACATCATGAGGCCTACGTGTATGCGGCATGGTGTCCCGAAATATGTGGCGAAAGAACAAACTCACGTGAATAATTATAGTTAATATCCATGCATCGGTAATATAATGCATTTATCTATTAATTTTATTCTATTACTGAGTGTTGAAGCATCGTGATTGTAGAGAGGGTAACAGTAAAAGGTCATTGCATAATTATGTAACGCTGAAAATGACCGTTTTTTACCCACCCACCAACTCTGTAACGCTTCGTAACGCTTCCCTTGACCCACCCACCCACCCGCCCCAGCGTTACGTGACATTATGTCTACGAAAAATCAGTTGGGAATTAGACGTAGGCCTGTTATACCAGGCCTATACGAAAATTTAATCGTATTGGTAATTTGCATTTTCATAGCAAATTTGAAATACATGTAGGATATGAATTATTATTTGGCCGTCGACTAGGCATAAAATATACATAGGACCTACTGTTTTATTCATAGGCCTATAAATGATAGTCATGCTTGAAGTGCAATTTTCTCAAATTTTGCCTCAAGAATAAAATTTTACACACTGCTGAAAAGTTTCACTGACTAACTTGCTCATTAATAATTAATCAAAATTAAGATGAACTAATTATTTGCTTAGTCTGGGCACTTCCATAATTACTAATAGAAATTTTGCTGAGTTCTGTTGAGCATCAGTTTTAAATGTTTGAGATTCGTGTACACTAAGTAAAATATGCTTCAAAGTAGTTCGATAGGCCTACGATGTACTGAATCCGAGGAGCATAATTATTATGTTACCATGTTGTTCCGTTGGTAAAGCTATCACAGATCCAAACATTTCGAACAGCGGTTTCCGGTTTGCACAAACGGAAGAATAGATAATCTGCTGAACTGGCATGTAACTGGTGTCTGCTACCGTATCTTCTTCAGATATCTAGATCTACTTTGGTTACGTTTTAAATCAATGTCACGAAGTTTAAACTTCGACCACATTATGTCTGAAGTGTCATTAGAATCTAATGACACTTCAGACATAATGATTAGATGGTAATTTAATATTTATAATTATGGGCGGAAACCTGGGGGAGACTTGGGGGGGACGAACCAGTGGCCGAAGGAAAGACTCGAGATTGTTTTTAGTCATCTGGCCGAAAAGTCAAGAAAATTTTATATTTTCACCGCCCAAACAGTTGATGACCTTTTTTAGTCATTTTGGCCGAAGAAAACCCGAAAAAGTAAAGTAAATTTTATATTTTCACCGCCAAAAAAGTTGATGACCTTTTTTTAGTCTTGACACTCAACTATTGGGGGGGGGGGGCAAATGCATGGGCCGTCCTCCCCCGAAACACCTCCCTTGGGGGACCGTCCCTCTGTCCCCCTAGGTTTCCGCCCATCTTCATAATAACTTTTTTCAAGGGGTTACGTGACGTTCAGCTCCCCTCCACCCACCAACCAACCCATGTAACGTTTCGTAAGGCTTTCAGTGATCCACCCACCCACCCTCGAGCGTTACGTAATTATGCAATGACCCCAAATTTAAATAGTTGCGAGTAATTATTTCAAGGCCGTATTTATGAGGATGTTTGGATGTTTGAACATCCCAAATGAAATTATATAAAAATGAAATACGGTAATGTAGCCTATAGTTACGTTACTATAATACACGTTGTAAGAACTTTGGGGATTCAAATTTTTTTATTTTTTTGGGCCGTGCTGAAGTTGGGAGCACCTCGGAGTTATTTTTTTTGAAGAGGTGCTATATAAATATCTGAATGGGTGAATGAATTTTGAAGCTTTTATTTCTAAGTGAAATTTTACAATAGAGTAGGCCTATAATAAAAAATTAGCCTATATCCACGGCGATGACCTAATCATGATGTTGATGATTGTGGAAACTGGTGAAGTTCTGAATATTCTTTCAGCTGATTAAACACCCCTCGAAACAAAATCCTGGCTACGGCTTTGAATTATTTCGACCGTACATGCTATTCCGAATCAAGTAAAAGTCATGACAGTAACTGCATACATGTAGGCCAAATTCGGAGACACTACATTTGCTAGGTCATTCGCCCTGGGAGATTTTATTCAATGCACGTTGAAACTAAGCTAAGTGCAGTCTCACAAATTCGTTTGATCATAGTAAGTTATAGCTTACTCGACAAACCACCTCAGGCCTTCTGCAAGGCGTGAGGTTGCATTTGGTTTTAGGAGATTTTAATCTCATGTTAGAGCAGTAACTTACGGAGCAGTGAGCACAGGAACCTAAAATTAATTATATATAGGCTACCATCTTTCAGCGAATCACTTTGGTGAGACATCTCACACGATACATATTTAATTGAAAACTGAGCAAGACCATTTGGGAGCGTAGAGTTCAAATGCAGATAAAAGCTTATCTATGAACAAACAGTAGATCCTACTTACATGTAGATTAGACGGTCTACTTGAAAAGGCACAAGTGTCCGACTCCATGCAGTGTAAAAATTAAACTAAGTCAACTGTAATTAATTATACGCATTTGACTCGGTATTCTATCACAACTCGGTCAAGATTGACCTTGCATTTCACCGCGTAGCATATACCGTCTCCCGACGTCTATACAACTCTTTCTGAGTTCGCGGATCTGGGTGTTATCTTCGATCAAGTTCGTTCAATGTCTGTGCTTGTCAACACGTCGGTTGAGAATTATAAGGCTCTATGTCCACTTCTTGAAAATTTTTAGTTTTTGGTACCATGACGCAGATCTTGTTCAGGGCTCTCGCATTCTGTATACATTGAGTGATAATAAGGCTCTATATGTCCAATTTTGGGTGTGGGCCACTGTGGGGCTTTCTTTAAAAATTTCATAAAAAATATTTTTACATTTTATTCACAACTTTTTGCAATGTACAATGTTACTTTATTGACAAATGAACTAAATTCGTTAGTTACATTTGTAATATTTTCATTATTGTTTGTGTGCTAGTTGGTTGAACTTTCAAATTGTAATATCTCGGAATAGTACTTTTTGGACATAGAACCTTATAATTCGCAACCGACGAACAGTTACTGTGCATTCTTCTACGTTCCTTTATCACATACTATACTATAGTACGACAAATGAATGCTACTCGCTCTAAGCTCATGCTGTCCGCAAAGCAACTTCCCTGCCTTGAGTAAAGGCTTGGGTGACGGCGGGGTATTGGTGGTATATGGCCTCTGTGACAATGAGCGTGCTTGCTAAATGTGCCATAGAGTATGCATTCCATTCCTACATCTATGTAGTACTAGTAGCCTATGTATGTATGTGCTTGAAGTGCTTATACGGTAGGCTACGCGGTTCGAATCCCGTAGGGCCCACTGAGGTAAGCAATTGTTATAAGATGCACCCTTTCAAGATTTCTACTTACAGGCGCTCCCGAGCGAGGACACTGAATCGGAGTTTCACGCCGAAGCGCATGATATTTAATGCGAGAGAAGGACTTGCTCATCAGGGTCCCTACGCGGCGACTTGAGATTCGAACCAGCCACCTTCCGTCTACAAAGTATCGAGCGTATACCTTTACACTATCACGCCACAAAAGCGGTACGCGAAGGAGATGAGCAAGAGCCGAGCCTTGAGGTGTGTCACAGGGCTTTTTCTAAAGAATTTTTAGAACTGCACAACCCCTTCTTTTCCTTCACATTTTTCATGGTAAATATTACTCCCAATAGGAGGACAATGATTTTTTTTACTAGTTTTAACTGCACAGAATTGCTTCTACAACTGCATAAATCAATTTAGAACTGCACATTTTGTGTGCAATTGCACGTTAAAAAAAGCCCTGGTGTGTCACTACACGAAGTATCTAGCAGATTTTGTCTTAATTCCAGTCGGGCAGACGACAAGAAATTCTCGGTGTGCAACGTGTCGACGAACAGACAACTGGTTGCTATGACTCGTGTAACGAGAAACATTGTAGAGGAAATGGTTGGCCATTAGGATGTTCAGAGAGGACTGATCAAAACGATGGCATCCAGCCCAGACGTCTTTACCCTTGAATCTACAATACAACTGACGGGTAGGGGACATGCATTCCTCTTTTAAGGCGCACAGCACCCACCAGAATACGATGCATGTATACATCTCTTCAGTTCGATGCATATAGATGCTGTTGGCTCCGTACTGTTTGGTTTCGATGGCAGCTTCGGTAGACATTGGGAGGAATCGAAACATATTCTTGTGAGTAGCTTCGAAGTTTGAACGGATCGTTTTGTCAAAGGTTAGAATTCCACCGCTGGTGAATACTTCGTCCAGCGTAAGACTGAGATTATGAGTCTTAAAACGGATGGACGAATCGATCCAGAAGACTCGAGGAAACTCAGACAGCATCTCCTGAGATAGAATTAACAATGTGTTAACCACAATTGTAAATGTGAATATTTTTATAGAAGCTTATGGAACATTGCTGCGTTGAATGTTCCCTCAGAGAGAGAGAGAGAGAGAGAGAGAGAGAGAGAGAGAGACAGACAGACAGACAGACAGACAGACAGACAGACAGACAGAGACAGAGACAGAGACAGAGACAGAGACAGAGACAGAGACAGAGACAGACAGAGACAGAGAGACAGAGAGACAGAGAGACAGAGAGACAGAGAGACAGAGACAGAGACAGAGAAAGAGAGAGACAGACAGAGACAGAGACAGAGACAGAGACAGAGACAGAGACAAAGACAGAGACAGAGACAGAGACAGAGATAGAGACAGAGACAGAGAGACAGAGAGACAGAGACAGAGACAGAGACAGAAACAGAGACAGAGACAGAGACAGAGACAGAGACAGACAGACAGACAGACACAAAGACAGAGACTTTGAGAGTACGAATATAATACAGCATGAAACAATTGCATACACGTAGTTGAGACATCAAGACATCAAGTAAAGTAGTAAACTACAATATTAGGCTATAAACTGATGGGTGTGCATTTTTGTGCAACTATACAAATCTAGTTCCATGCTTCCGACCTGAGGGTTTTAATTTCGTCTGCTTTATTGTCATCCTAAAAAATTAGTAGCCTGTTATACATGTAGCTGTAGCCAAACACTTACGTGCACTATTAGTGGCTTAAATGCGTAGTTTCTTAGGTACCGTACATGGGAGGGATACTTGGAGAAATTGAACTTCCGGTATACAACGCCACATAGCGACTTAATCTGAAACGACAATGAAAAGTATTCCCAGTGGCACAAACCAGGAAAATAACAGCATTCAGAAGTCAATATTGAAACTGTCATCGACAAATGGACACGATTAGAATCTAACTTTTGCTACTTATTAATTTCTGTCTCCTGCAGAATGATTTCTGTGCACTGTGTAGCCTGTGCTCAGACCCTAAAAATAATATCAACATACCAGGTAGGCCTACATAATATATCGACATGCATGAATGTAAGTGTGTTTGTAATGTGTGCACTGTGCACGGATGGATGGATT